>CAUYQG010060224.1:0-16959 GCA_963574415.1 Tarsius wallacei | reverse complement strand
AAACAAACAAACAAACAAACAAAGCAGGAGGTATCACCTTACCAGACTTCAAACTTTACTATAAAGCTACAATAATCAAAACAGGTTGGTATTGGTACAGGAACAGGTATATAGACCAATGGAATAGAATTGAGATTCCAGAAGCAAAACCTCAATTTCTCAACCAATTCATCTTTGACAAAGCCACCACTACCTACCACTGGGGAGAGGAGAACCTATTCAGTAAATGGTGCTGGGAAAACTGGCTGACCACATGCAGAAGATTCAAACAAGATCCCTATCTATTCCCATACACAAAAATTAACTCCAAATGGATCAGAGATCTAAATGTAAAACCTCAAACCATAGGAACCTTAGAAAATGCAGTATACACCGTTATGGAAATTGGAACTGGCATCCAATTCCTGAACAAAACCCGAAATGCACGGGCCATAAGAGATAAGATAGACTAGTAGGATCTCGTAAATTGACAAGTTTCTGCAAAGCCAAAGAAACCATCAAGAGAGCAGGGAGACCGCCCACAGACTGGGAAAAAGTATTTGCCAACTCTAGGTCCGACAAAGGCTTAACATCTTGGATCTACAGGAAACTCAAATGTGCTGAAAAGGAAAAAACAAACAAACCCATTATAAAGTGGGCAAAAGATGTGAACAGACACTTCTCAAAAGAAGACATCCAAGTGGCCAGCAGACATATGAAGAAATGCTCAACCTCACTAATCATCAAGGAGATGCAAATTAAAACTACACTGAGATACCACCTAACTCCAGTCAGAATGGCAATTATCAATAACTCAAAAAATAACAGTTGCTGGAGAGGGTGTTGTGAAAAGGGAACACTTCTACACTGTTGGTGGGAGTGTATACTAGTGCAACCTCTGTGGAAAGCGGTGTGGTGATTCCTAAAAGCTCTAAATATTGACCTCCAGTATGACCCCACAATCCCCCTACTGGGAATATACCCTGAAGAACTCAAATCACTCTATAAAAAAGATACCTGCACATGTATGTTTATCGCAGCATCGTTCACAATAGCAAGAACCTGGAAGCAACCATGATGTCCATCAAAGGAGGACTGGATTAAAAAAATGTGGTACATATACATGATGGAATACTACGCGGTCATTAAAAAGAACAAAATCATGAATTTCACAGCAACCTGGATGAGCCTATAATACCGAGTGATCTCTCACAGAAACAAAGATCTGAGTAGCACATGTTCTCACTTATATAGTGGACCTTTAATATCTATCATAATACTATAAGAAAAGGATTGACAGTGGTGGGAGACTCTAGGGGTGGTAGGGAGGGGAAGGGAGGTGGGATTAATGGTAGTCAATATCTGTCTGGGGACAGGGAGACACCCCTTATCATAAAGGGTGCCTGAACAATGCATATTTGTATACCTAACCCTTAACTGTACCCCACAATTTTAAAATAAAAAATATGTAAAAAAGAAAAGAAAAGAAAAGAAATGCCATAATCAGCAAGGATTTATTCCAAGAATTTGAGTTGGTTTAACATCTGAAAATAAATGAATATAACTTAAATATTAATAGAATAAAGGACAGTAACCATACTATCCAAATTTTTTTCAATATTGAGTTATTTTTAAAAAATTATTTATTATTCAATTGTAAGAATTTTAATGTATTTGAATGCAAGTTGCTTATCAGATGTAAATTTGCAAACATTTTCTCCCAGTTAGTGGGTGGTTGTTTCACTTTCTTGATGGTTTTTATTTAAAGCACAAAGGCTTTTAATTTGCTAAAGTCAAACTTGTCCATTTTTCTTTTCATTGCTTGTGCTTTGGGTGTCACATGTAAGAAAACGCTGTCTGACCTAAAGTCGTGATGACTGACTCCTGTGTTTTCTTTTAAGAGTTTTATTATAGTTTCAGCTCTTACAGTTAGGTCTATGATTTATTTGAATTTGTTTCTGTGTATGATATAGAAACAGGTCTATCTCATCTTTTCATATGTGGCTATCCACTTGTTCAAGAACCATTTATTGAAAAGGACTATTCTTTCCCATTGGGTTGTCTTGGCATCTTTTTTGACAATAAATTGTCCAAGATGTAAAAAAAAAAAAAAAAAAGAAAAGAAAGTAGTACAATCTGGTGGATTATAATGATCTCTCAATGTGAAATATCTATCCGCCTCATACAAGTTATAAACATGCATAGTTATGTGTTCATAAGCAAAGTTTTGTTTTTAAACTTATATAAATGGTATTCTGTGTTTGGCATTTTGTGACTTCATCTTTGTGCTTACTTTAAATTGTTATTATTTACTTTAATTATTGTAAATTATTCCCTTATGTAAATATATCAAATGTATTTATTTCTTTCCAGGTTAGTCAGAATTTACGTTGTTCCAGCTTTTGCTCTTATCAGCAATGACGCAGTGAATATTTTTGTGCATGTCCCTTGCGCACATAAGTGTGAATGTTTCTAGAAAGAAAATTACTTGGTCATAGGAAAAATGCATCTTCAACTTTACCAGCTAATGCCAAATTGCTTTCCGAAGAGAATGTGCAAATTCACACTCTCATTAGCAGCATAAGTAAAATAGCCCCTTATTGTCAGATTTCCAAATTTTTGTCAATTAGATGAATGTGAAGTACTGTCATATGGTTGCTTTAATGATAATTTTTCTGAATCCTTCTGAGTTTGAGTTATGTTTAGTGCATTTACAAAAATTTTAGTTTTCTCTTCATGAATAATGCTTAATTATTTGGTCATTTTATTCTTCATGGATCACTTTCTAAAAATTTTGTATTGACTTAATCATTATTCTTGACATATTCTAAATACTAATTCTTTATAATTTGAGGACAGATATCTTTTTCTGGCCTATTATTTGTCTTTTATTTTTATTTATATTGCCCTGTACTAGTCAACTCAATATACTTGAATTTATCAGTCATTCCTTTTTGTTTTGTTCTATTTTTGTCTCAGAAATATGTTTCTTCTCCAATTCATGAAAAATGGTCTCCTATATATGCTTCTAAAATCTTTAAAATTTGGTTTAAATGTTTGTTATTAACTCATCTTGAATATATTTAATGTTTGGTATTTGTGCTACTAACTTTCATACATATTAAAACCCTATAATGGATTACTATTCTTTTTTGCTTTAAACAGGTAATAGATTTTTAAAGACTAAATTAATAGACACTTTAAAGACATTAATAGAGACATGTTTTCCATTTCCAGTGCTCTCCAGTACTTTCTGTAGATCTGTGTTTCCATCTTACATCATTTTTCTTCAGGCTGAAGAAGTATTTTCTTTAACAATTTTTATAGTGCCAATCTGCTGACAATGAAGATTTGTTAGTCTGAAAATGTCTCTATTTCACCTTTATATTTGAAGGCTACTCTACTGAATATAGAGTTTTAGATTAGCAGTCATTTTTAAAACCCTTAAAAATATATCTTTAAAGAAACGAGTCCATTATTCTATGGTTCTCATTATTTCTCATGTGACATCAGCATTCATTTTTTTGTTCTAAATTTAATATTTTTCTTTTTCTGACTATATATATACTCACTATATATTGTAAGAAATTGGCTCACATAATTATGGAGGCTGAGAAGCCCTGCAATTGCCACCTGTAAACTGGAGACCCAGGAAAACCAGTGGTGTAGCTCTGGTCTGAGTTGGAACTCCTGAGAACCAGGAATGCTGAGGATGTAAGTCCTAGTCCAAAAACAGGAGAAGACTGATGTCCCAGCTCAAGCAATCAGGTAAAGACAGAATTCTCTCTTCCTCTGTCTTTATTCTACCTAGGCTCTCAATGAATCGGACGATGCCCAGCCACATGGGGAGGGCAATCTGCTTTACTCATTTTGTTGATTCATATGTTAGTTTCACTCAGAAATATCCCCACAGACACACCCAGAAATAATGTTTAACTAAATATCTGGATACCCTGTGACCCAGTCAAGTCACCACATGAAATTAACTCATACAAACCCATTCTCCTTCCATTTGGTAACATTTGAGGTTTCCCCTCTTTTATCTTCTATGTAATGTTCATCTTTTCATTTTTGTTTGGTTCTCTTCTGCCTTCCAAAGAAACTTAACCCTGTTGGTTATACTTCTTTGAATGTTAGCGTTTAACTCTTAATGCAGTTCTTACTGATAACAATGAAATATCCTCAGTTATATTCTCTTTTCAAAAACACTTTTAACCCCACAACCACTTCCAGTAATTATCTTAATTTCCCCTTATTTCCTAGCCTATTGAATTGCAGTTTCTATTTTCCCAGCCCTCAACTCACTCCTTAACCTATTCCAACCTGATTCTAGCTGTGATCACTGATCACCCCTATGTTACTAAATGCAATGGACATTTTTAGTTTTTTATAAATGTCTCAGTACAATCTCACATCATTTAATACTTCACATTTATTGACATGATCTCTTTCTTGGTTACTGAAATAATACATTTTTTCAGTTTCCCCTCCCTTCCCCCTTCTCTTTGGCATTTCGTCTGCCTTCTTCAATGAGGGCACATATTCTCTCCATATTGGTCATGAATTATTGAAATTTTATAAATTTCATTTTTAGATCTTTTTCTTTTCTTACTCTATACTCTTATTTTAGGAAATATTGTCCTTATCTATGACTTTAACTACTATGTACTTGTTTACTGATAGCTCCCAGATTTGTTTTTCTAACCCAGACTTCTTCTCTGAACTGCAGACATATATTGGACTATACAGTCAAGTTAAAAATATAAGGGGAGCCGGGCTCGGTGGCTCAGCCTGTAATCCCGTGCTTTGGGAGGCTGAGGTGAATGGATTGCCTGAGCCTGCGGGTTCGAGACCCGCCCGGGCAACTTGGCGAGACCTCATCTCTACAATAAATTAAAAAATTAGCTGGGCGTGGTAGCGCTCGCCTGTAGTTCCAGCTACTTGGAAGGTTGAGGCGGAAGGATCACCGGAGCCCAGCAGGTAGAAGCTGCGGTGGCTGGGAGCGGCCACTGCACTCCAGTCTGGGCGACAGTGAGACGCCAACTCAAAAAAAAAAAAAATATATATATATATATATATAAAAGGGTCAACTTATTTCTTTCCCTACCTCCCAACATCAGTCTAATTAATTACTTAGTCTATTAAAATATATATAAATTCTATTTTCTGTCCAAGTGTCATCAGAAACTTAGTTCATATTGTCACTTTTTTTCTTGTCTGGACCGCTAAAATTATTGCCTCACTGTTAATATCAAACATATGTTTAATAAGATGTGTAATGGAAACTTTAAACTTGTTTCAGAATTTTGCCAAAGTCCCAAAGTTGAGTACAGTAGGTGAAAAGTTTTCCTTAATTCTAACATTTTGCCAGTCATCTTTGTAATTTATTAGTCATAAACTTCATGATCCCATGCAGCTTAATAAGAGAACTCTGACATTTATTGAGGAAATTCAGAGTGTTTTTAGGACCCAGGTACCCTTAGCAAGAGGACTTTTTTGTTGTTGTTATTTACTTTTCAGGGTTGATAAATTCTCAGTATATCAATCTGGCAGTGATAGTACAAATTATTAAGAAGCATTATGATTATTTAACAACTAATTTTATTTGCTTACTTCTCCCCTGAGACTCTTCATCTTCCTGCTGACTCTAGGTTTTATCTGCCTCTGGTATGGAGGTTTTGCTGCTGTTCTAGATTCTAAATTGTTAGAAATTTCCAGGCAGAGATTAGCATGCCTTCACAGGCAAAATTTTGCTTCATCCTGAAGCTCCCATACCTACCAAAAATAATATCAAGTATTTCATTTTCTAACATAACAGGTATGTGAAGTTACAATAGCAACCAATGGGAAAGCAATTTCTTTCAATATTTCTATTTTTCTATACATGATCTATCATTGGCACTTTGACCATAGAAACTGTCAACTCAGCTTGTTTGCCAGCAAAAAATAATTTCCCAGAATTATCCCACAATTATATGGTTTAAAAGTCAGCTGGAAATGCATCTCTTCTGAGCTTAATGGATGTATTCTTGTGGTTAGTGATAGGTTGACATTAGCATATTTTTCTGTCAGCGTGACCTCCAAAGTTAAGGTTGGTTCTCAGTTTCACAAAATTTACCCAGACAAAAAGGAAAAAAAATGAGGTACACTGAGCAAGAACAAGAACATGGGAAATTAATGCTGATTCTTTTAGATAACCTGCTTTTTTAAAAAATCTTCTCTGGTAAGTCATATGACATTTGGTGTCAGAATTTTTCAGAAAGCACAGTATCAGAGATATCCGCAGGTGTAGGAGTCTGTAAAATGACTGTACATGTAACTTTTTTCCAACCATGGAATTATTCATAAATTGTAATAAAATACATCATGGAGTATATTTTGCTAAAATATATCACATCTATGAGGGTCTGTTTTATGAATTAGACCATGTGAAGTACTTTGGAAGGGACAATGGAGAGTACATTGCAAATGCTATTGTGATGCCTAAAGGTTTTGTTGGAAGCATACAAACATTAAAACTCTTGAGGTGTTATTTTTGTTTTCTGTAAAACTTATCATGTTATGGCTTTAAGTGTCAGAACAGGGCAAGAAAGTAAATGAAAGAAGGTACTAGTACATTTCACAGCAACAAGGGTGTGCCTGAAAAGGATGTAACAAATAAGTTGTGATGTAACGAATCACAACTTATTAGTTTAAAGTAATTCAGAGATAAGTCAGGGTGAAATTTTACATATTTATAACTTTAATAAATGATTTATTTTGAAGATTCTTGTTAATTAAAACAATGCCAATTGAAATCAGAATACTAGATTTTTAGGACAAAAAATGATGTTATAAGTTGTTTTACTTATATTGAAGAAAGAACTGTGTAAGAAATTTCTATTAATATTTTAAAATAGCATTCATATTCTATATAGGGATAATGCTACATATACAATCTCTATAAACTATTTAGCTCATGCTAGGTACATGGCTATTAAAGAGATATTTTAGGTAACATACTCAATAAGATTAATAATTATACCTAGAAGTAAAGGGAAATTCTTTTCACCAATTTTCAAAGAATTTTAGAGTGGGACAATACTGATTTTAACCTGAATTATCTGCATGATTGGTGAATTTAAAATTGATTTGTGGCCAGGCTCGGTGGCTCAGCCTGTAATCCCGTGCCTTGGGAGGCTGAGGTGAGTGGATTGCCTGAGCCCGCAGGTTCGAGACCCGCTTGGGCAACTTGGCGAGACCTCATCTCTACAATAAATCAAAAAAATTAGCCGGGTGTGGTAGCGCGCGCCTGTAGTTCCAGCTACTTGGAAGCCTGAGGTAGAAGGATCGCCAGAGCCCAGCAGGTCGAGGCTGCGGTGGCCGGGCGCGTCCACTGCACTCCAGTCTGGGGAACGGAGTGAGACTCCAACTCAAAAAAAAAAAAAAAATTGATTTGTGGGACTTTTGTGAAAATGGCAGGTTAAAGACTTTTGAAAATTAACTCCATTAAAAATGAGAAAAATAACAAAAAAATTAAAATAAAAAAATCCAGAACTCTGAAAATTAACAAACAACTTGTACAAATATGAAATGCATTTTTTTCCAAGAACAAAATGGTTGACTTTCAATAAGAATAGAGAGCTTTGTGACATTTTAATTTATCATAGTTTCATCTTCTAGTCTCTAGCTCTGTGGTAGCCCTGAAAACCAGCTGTCTGCAATCATGGTGAAAACCAGTAGCCTGGTAGTAACTAGAGGGGTTAGAAGGGGATTGGAGCGTCTTCAAAAATCCCTTGCTGGAGCATTATTCATCCTGTTTGGCGGTCACTTGGAGACCCTCACTTGCAAGACGGTCTTTAGAATTTAGTCAGAGCTCACCAATACAAAAATCTTCTTTGAGGGTGTTTGTCAAAAACAATTGCAGACAATTGCTTAACTTCACGTTTGTCTGAAGTAGTAAATAACTGTTGAGGCAAACATAGACTAACTACAAAGCTATGGAAAAAAAAATCAGATAAACAAGATTTCCAGAGTAGTTTTTTTATTTTATTTTTAAATTTTTTTCGAGTTGGAGTCACTCTGTCACCCAGGCTGGAGTGCAGTTGCACAATCATGACCACCCCAGCAACGACCTGCTGGGCTCAGGCAATCCTTCCACCTCAGCCTTCCAAGCAGCTGGAACTATAGAACCACCAGCTCAGCTGATTTTTTGATTTATTGTAAAGATAAGGTCTCACCAAGTTTCCCAGGCTGGTCTTGAGCCCCTGTGCTCAGGCAATCCTCTTGCCTTCACCTCCCAAAGTGCTGGGATTACAAGTTTGAGCCGGGCCCTCCATTGGAGTTTTGAAAAGCTCTAACATATTACTGGGGTTTTAAAACACCACAGACATGTATGTGGATGTGAGCATGCTCTGAAAAGAACTGAAAAGGCCTAAGCTTTTACTTGTTTTTGATTTTGAGACTCTCTGAATGTTGGAAATGAAGGTGAAAGAAGAGTTATCAACTGCCAGACTACTAGAAAGTGTTACTGGAGCCCAGTGAGAACTAGAGCCATAAAGGAGGTGCCACTCAAGGGCCCTTTAGCTTCCAATTAGTCAAACCCAAGTGGAAACCAACTGGCAAGGAAATCTAAGATTAGTCCAAATCTAAGAAATGAGAACCCATAGAGGTAGGTCCAGCTTTTGCCTAAAGACATTTGTCCATAAAGGGAAAATGGTGGCCAAATTTCTGTTGGAAGATTGTCAAGGCCCAGGAGAAAATAATCAAAGCCTACAGAGAAACAAAAAGATCCATGGTTTCCAGAGACTGGGGGTAACAAGGGGTAGGGCATGACATGTATGGTTGACTGCAAATAAATACAAGAAAATTTTTTGGCATAAGGGAAATATGTTATATCTTGATTGTGGAGTTTGTTAAACAATTGTACAGTTGTCAAAACTCATTCAATGCTTTATCTAAAATAGGCAAATTTTAATATATGTAAATATTCCTCAAGAAACTAGACAAAAAATGCATCTTAAATAATAAGACAAAGATAAACAACTCAACTAAATATGGGCAAAGAAAATTAAAAGGCAATTTATAGAAGAGAGAACTTTTATGACTCCCTCGCACCCACTAAAATAAGAAGATATTTAAACTCTAGAAAAATGTGAAATTATACAATAATGAAATAAACAACATTTCACATTTTATTGACAAAAATTTTAAACATGTGTTGTATAAAATGTGGGGATATAAAGACTTCAGGGTAGGAATATAATTTGGAGAAATCACTTTAAAAAACAATGTAAGAGAATCTTAAAAACGGAATAAATCCACTCCATGTAATCCAATAATTCCATGTCTACATATATATTGTAGAAAAACTCTGTATCTCTTCAAGCTAGAAACATGAATAAGGAGCTTATCCCAGCCTTGTAGTTTCTATATTTGTACTTTCCTGAGTCTACACAAGATCTTTACATGGCTGGTTCTTCTTGTTCTTATTTTTTAAATTTTTTTGATTTCCATTCTTTTAATAGAAATAATTATTATCAGACTGGAAAGTGAAGAACAAGCAGGTTTGAGAGGAAGTTAAAACTCCAAACCAGAGAAAAGAGAAAAAAATAAATCATCTAATTGCTAAAAATGAGTTTATCTTCCTATAGAAACAATTACCAAACCAGTAATAAAACATCAAACAACTTGACCTCTGAATATTGACAGTGGCTTAAAAATTGATGGAAAATGGAAAAGATTACTAAAAATTGGGGGAAAAAAGGCAAATAATATTGTATCAATTTCAAAATGGGACAATTTGGAAGCTATACAGAGGTAAAGTTTATTGAATTCTCTGACAATAATTCCAGAATAAACTTACTAAAACAATATTTTGTCAATATTTATAAAGAGATTATCTGATCACAAGGAATGGCAAAATAACTTTATTTTTTGCTGATACAATCTTTTTAAGGTTGAAAAAGATTTATAAAGTCAACATTTTTTATTTTGCATATTCATATATTCTTTTAAAACTAAATGAGTTATAGTCGTACATTTTAGATAGTTTTATAAAATAGATTTTTCATTTAAAACTACATGTAGATATTATTACTATATAGGAAAGTATTCTATTTAAAAAATATTTTCAGGACTAATCTTTATTTATTTTTAAATTTTATTTTGGATTCAAGGAGTATATGTGCAGGTTTGTTACATGGATATATTGTGTGATGATGAGGGTTGGGCATCTACCAAGCCCATCACCCAAATGGTGAGCATGAGAAGTTTTTCAAGTCTTACCCCATTTCTCCCACCTCAGTTTAGGAGTCCTCAGTCTTTGTTATTCCTATCTCTGTGTCCATATGAACTCAGTGTTTAACTCCCACTTATAAGTAAGAATATGTAATATTTGGTTTTCTGTTTCTGTGATAATGTGCTTAGGATAATGACCTCCAGCTTTACCCTCATTGCTGCAAAGGACATCATTTTGATCCCTTTTTGAAAAACTGTGTAGTATTCCATGGTATATATATATACCACATTTTCTTTAACCAATCACTGTTGATGAGTACCTAGGTTCTTTTTGGTAGAAAAATTCATGCACCTTTAGGTATGTACCCAGTAATAGGATTGCTGAGTCTAATGGTAAATCTATTTTTAGTTATTTAAGAAATCTCCATACTGCCTTCCATAGGGGATGAACTTGCTTACACATTTCTATCAACAATGTATGAGTATTGCTTTTTCTCCACAACCTCACCAACATCTATTTTTTACTTTTTGATAATAACCATTCTGACTAGTATGAGATGGTATCTCATTGTGGTTTTGATTTGAATTTCTCTGATGATTAGTGAAGTTGAGCATTTTTTCATATGTCTGTCTGTCTTCCTTTGAGAAGTGTTTGTTCATATCCTTTGTCAACTTTTTAATGGGGTTATTTGTATATTTCCTGTTGACTTGTTTAAATTTCTTATAGATTCTAGATATGAGTCCTTCGTCAGATGCATAGCTTGCAAATATTTTCTCTCATTCTGTAGATTGTCTATTTACTCTGTTAATGGTTTCATTTTCTGTGCAGAAGCTCTTTTGTTTAATTAAGTCCCATATGTCAAGTTTTATTTTTGCTATATTTGCTTTTGAGGCCTTTGTCATAAATTTGATGCCAAGGCCACTGATGTCCAGAAAGGTGTTCCCTAAGCTTTTTTCTAGAACTTTTATAGTTTGAAGTCTTATATTTAAGTTTTTAATCTATTTTGAGGCAATTTTTGCACATGTTGAGACAAAGGGGTCTAGCTTAATTCTTTTGCATATGATTAGCCAGTAATACAAACATTGCTTCTACTGTGAAGCCTTTCCTAACTATACAATTTAAATGAGCACTTTCTCCTTTAGTCGTTATCACATTAGTTGTTACAGCAATATTATCATCTGAAACTATATTGTTCATTTAGTTGTAGATATTTGTATTTTATCTCTTTCCCTAAATAGGATGTATAGAGCAGAAGAGTAATAACTTTATCTATTTCTTTTTCTAAATAGGATCTCTAAAAAAACCTAGCATAATAGACACTCAAATACTTAATAAGCAATTGTACTGCTTGCTAAAGAAAAATACTAGAAACATCCTAAGAGTACATCAATATTAGGTATTATCATATCAAATATAATACTAACTAGAAATTAAAGATAATATAACAGGGGAAAAACATAGTGCTAAGTGAAAAAAATCAAGTTGCCAACTTGTATATTTAGTATTAAACAATTAATGTAATTAAAACAAAAATAACATCCTGTAGACACTGCTACAAAGTATATTCTGAGGATTGATATGGCTTTGGAAGCTGTTCAATATGATCCATAATGAGAAATTGGGAATGTGTTTAGAAATTTTACAGCAAGTTGATATTGCCATGATACCCAAGTATGAAATGAGTTATCATGTCTCAATAAATGATGAGGGTATAGGCTAGTTTAAATGTGATTGGACTTGCTAGTGAGCAGCATGTGACACAAACTATGTATCAGATGCTTATAATAGCATCATACATGATCTACAACAGACTGTAGATGACACACATAGAAAAAAATTTAAAACCTGTTTTCTTACTACATATAGATTGAGAAACATAGCTTCAGACAATCTTATATATTTTAATACTTACATATATGTATGAAAAGTCTGAAATTGGAAAAATACTGAATTCATGGTAGTAGTTGAATATATGGAGAAGGAGGAATAAGAGAATGGAAGTTGGGATTGGAAATAAATGTAGTTTTATGTTTATCTAGTATGTTTTAATCTATTTATTGAAAGAAAGATAAGACAAATGTGACAAAGTTATTAATTATGGGTACAGGGACACAATATATACTTTTATATATTTTTATCAAAATAAAACTAGCCCACGAGAGAGAGAGATTGATTCTTCCAAATAGAACAGGAAGTCAGTTGGCTCAAAGAAGAATATCTTTAACAAAAATAATGGAATGGATCCTAGCAACAGAAAAAATCAGTTGAAGAGTTGGAAGACATTAATGACAAGGTGAAAATGGTGTCTGCTTTTTATCTCACAAAGGGAGAAAAAGTCAATTAGTTTCCAGGAAAAAAAAAAAAAACTACATCAGAAAAATGTGGTTCAAATTTGAAGCAAACTATGATAGGATTTTAAAGATCTAATGCAATTTAAGAAAAAAGCATTGATTTTACCAATGTGTCAGAAATTTATTTGCATGGCACAGAAATTGAGATCCCAAAGGTTTGAACTGTGATAACACCACTACACTCCATCCTAGGTGAAATAGCAAAACCCAATCTCTTAAAAACAATAATAATAGCTTAAATGGAATATATTAAATATTAAATTAATTTAAAACCATTTAAGGGCATTTAATTAATCAAAAGACAAGAAACTTCTTTAAAGATTGTTAAAATGACTAGATTTATAAATGTAATAATGTTACATTTATAATGGGTTAAAAAAACCATTAAGAACTGGATGTTTTAATTTGTATTTTTGATAAATCAGGTATCATTTTTAAAAAATTTAGTAGTTTTGTATAAAGCAATCATCAAGAATATAAAACAATTTATATTGAGAAACTTGCTCTTGGATAGGAGTTAGAAGGGGAATAGGTGATGTGGAAAGAAGGATAGGGGAAATAATTCACATATATTGAGGCATTAAACTACTACACAAAATGTTTGAAAAAATATTGCATAACAGTGAGATAATTAGAAATAAACAAAAGTATACTATGTAAAGTAATAAAATAAATATTTCTGATTCTGATAATGTAGAGTAGAAAATTTGGAACAACCCTCTTACTGAAGACAATGGGAAAATTGGAACCAAATACACTTAAAAGTCCATTGAAAGTAACAATAGCTAACAAGTTAGAATTATCTGGCCAGTATTTTCAGGAAAGAAAGAGGCATTCACGTAGAGATGTTTCTCTCCTGGAAATGTTTACTAGTTTTATAGTTGACAACATGAGACTCAGTAGCACTTTTGACAGTGCAGTAAATAAGACATATTATAGTCTAAGTTTGCTAAGTGGAAGTGAATACATCATATCCAGCACATACACAGTTTTGAGCTTACCCAGAAAATGAATCCTGAGTAAAGGATTGAGTGTAAATGTCTTTTTTGGTTCAGGTGATCCTAAGAAGCATGTGTATGAGTCTGCAGAAGTGAGATAAAAAAGAAAGAAAGACAATTCAGAGCATACTGATGCATAGATGAATACTGTATGCTCTCTTGTCATATCCATTTTTTCATCTGGATCCTTAGAGCTTACAAGGTAGGACGACGGGATTGACAAAGTCAGCAACTCTTATATTTCAGAATTATACCAGTACATCTATGTATAAAGCAAGTCCATATAAAACATATGAGAGAAAGGTTAAAAAAAAAAAAAAGAAACAGCAAGATAGAAAAGCAAATATTTCCGTTTTGATAATCAGTGGTAACGAGTAAAAATATCTTGACTGCAAGAGACCTGAAAGGTGATGTGTAATTCACTGTCTAAACTTACATTTTAATTATTAACCACAAACACACCTTAGAGCTACTAGGAATGACATTACTGCTGTGCACTGAGTAATTTTAATATCTATTTCTAAATACAAAGTTTCTCCTAGAAATTACCTTATTATTATTGTACAGTATTTTGCTATGAGTGTTACAGCTTGCTACAGTATTGAATAGATGTACTCAAAAGTTCAAGACCTTCAACTGGAAATATATGTTTTTTGTATTTCCCCAGACACACATTTTCTGCCACCTCATAAGTCCCTAGCAAGGTTTTCTTTATATGAAATCAAATATTACAAAAGATATTATAATGGGTAGTTGAAAATGGCATGTTAGTCATAAATTATCAGATATGAACAATCATAGCTGACGTAAAAATGGAAGTTTTTTCCTGATACACCATTATAAGCAGTCAACTAGCAGGGAGGCTACTGAGTCTTTTTGATGCAATTACAATCTTTCACCCTTGTGTGAAGTCACAGGGACACAGGGCTGATATGGAGAACACTGTTGTGGACATCTGATGCTCTCTCCAGAGACTCAAGTCCAAAGCATAGTGTAAGTTTAGCTAATAGGCACAATCATACATCCATTAACTCTCACAGAAGAGGCTGAATTGTGAATTATGCACTGATTTCCAATTAGTTGAAACAACTTTGTCAAAGGAAATTACTACTGGACAAATATCAGGTTGTTTCAGTTTGATCTGCCATTGTTTTAATGTTCTAAGTAACTGAATGCTTTACAGACATTAATTCTGAAAATTAGAGCAGTGAATGAGTTTTAATGAAGTCACATGTGTCTATTAATAGCCAATTAACAGAAACTACTTCTTATGTGCCTTGGTACACTGAATCTTAGTTAAAGGACAATGAGTCTATTGCAAAGATTAGCTGTTCCAAAATAAGTTTCCCAAGGGGCTTGTGAGCCCAGCTGGAGCGACAGGACAATCTCAGTTTATTGTGAAATAATAGTCTATTAATTAAGGATTGAAGCAAAAATTCAACCATCTCCAAGTTAAACATATTGAATGAATCAGTAACATAGCTTATCCAAAATGCAACACTGGTTTTTAAAAGTTGTTACTTTAGAAAAAGTTGTCAGGGAGTCAAGGCATAAACCATGAGCAAAATGCAGCAAGGCAAACACCAGAAGGCTGACTTCTCAGGCCTACGTGTGGCCACAAGCAGAATGACTCCTACAAGCTGCTGACCTCTGATAAACTTTAGCTTCAAATAGAAGTTAGATTATACCATATGATTTTTAACCTCTCCTCATCTAGCTCTCAAATTCTATTAAGGTGCATCATATGAAATTGCAATGTTTGAGCAATTTTGTCTTCAGAATTGGCTGCTACATGGTTCAACCCAAACAACTCTAATCTTGGGAGAATTAATGGTGATTGTAAAAATCTGTGAGACTTTTTGACATGAGAGATCTAATATCCTTATTTCTGATTACAAGTGACTTCAAAATATCTGATTGAGATTTTGGTATATTCAGTCTAGTAGGGTTGTTTTAAAGAGGGAGAGAAGCCACCAATAACTCTATCTTCATGACCCAATTACCTTTCAAAGACCTTGCTTCCAATGCCATCATGTTGGAGTTCAATATTTTTTAACATAAGAATTGGAGTGGGGGTGATATAGACATACATGCCATAACAACACACACACACACACACACACTACATACATATATAGTAATATATCGCATATAGTTAGTCTTCATTATTTATAGCTTCCATATTTACAAATTCACCTACTTGATAAAATGTATTTGTAACCCCAAATCAATACTTGTGACAGTTTTGAGGTCATTCACGGACATGTGCAGAGTGACAACAATTTGAGTTTCTTAATGCACACATTCTTAGCTGGGGCCAAACAAGGCGATTTTCTGTCTTTTTGTCTCATATCTCATACTGTAAGCAAGTGTCCTCCCACAGTCTATTTAATGCCTTGGATTTTGTGTTTTTGTACTTCTTCATGGTGATTTCACTGTTTTAAATAGCCCCCAAGTGTAGTGCCAAAGTGCTGTCTAGTGTTCCTAAGCACATGAAAGTGTCAATGTGTCTCATGTAGAAAATATGTGTGTTAGATAAGCTTCATTCATGTATGAGTTACAGTGCTGTTGGCCGTAAGTTCAATGCTAATGAATCAACAATTTTTATTTAAATCAACTTTTATAAAAAGGTGTCTTTAAACAGAAATACACATAAAACAGACTCACGTATTGATCTGTTGATGAAAACGTGACCAGAGACTCACAGGAACCTAACCCTGTTTTTAACCGAGGAGCAATAGTTTAACATTTACTAATTCAGTGCTCACAGTATCTTTATTTTTAAATTTTCAGATTCCAGGGGACATACAAGATTTGATACATGAATATATTGCATGATGGTGAGGTTTGGGCTTCTACTGATTCCATCATCCAAGTAGTGAGCCTGGTATCCAATAGGTAGTTTTTCTTTCTTTTTTTTTTAATATGCAAATTTGTGCTATCTTTATTCCCACTATAAAATTTCATCCTCATGGTCTTCTGTCTCAGTGGTTACAACTATTTGTTTTTCATACATATTTCAATGGCATACTTCCAGAAGTTATTTTATTTTATTTTATTTTTTTAATATTCAATATTTTTTATTATGATATTGTGGGGTACAGTTAAGGGTTAGGTGTAGAAATATGCTTCGTTCAGGCACCCTTGTTGATAAGAAGTGTCTCCCGATCCCCAGACAGATATTTTACTACCATTAATCCCATCCTCCTCCCCCTCCCCCGCATAGTTTCCCACCACTGTCAGTCATTTTCTTGTGGTAATACCTTGATGGTCAAGGTTCACTATATGAGTGAGAACATGTGATACTCAGATCTTTGTTTCTGTGAGAGGTCACTCAGTATTATAGATTCTAGTTCCATCCAAGTTGCTGTGAAATCCATGATTTTGTTCTTTTTTATGGCTGCATAGTATT
>CAUYQG010060222.1:0-74051 GCA_963574415.1 Tarsius wallacei | reverse complement strand
CCTGGATATTTCATTTATAAAAAAAGTAGGCCAGGCTCGGTGGCTCAGCCTGTATGTAATCCCAGCACTTTGGGAGGCTGAGGTTAGTGGACTGACTAAGCCCGCAGGTTCTAGACCAGCCCAGGCAAATTGGTGAGACCTGTCTTTACAATAAATCAAAAATTAGCTGGGTGTGGTAGTGCACGCCTGTAGTTCTGGCTACTTGGAAGGCTGAGGCAGAAAGATCGCCTGAACCCAGCAGGTCAACACTGGGGTTGGTGTGAGCGTGTGTGCCACCGCCCTCCAGGCTGGGTGACAGAGTGAGATTCCAACCGCTGGTGTTGGGTCACCCAGCATCCTTGGAGGAATGACTTTGTAGTGAGGTACATTGTGGAAGCATGGAGTGGCCCAGCCTCATGTTTTTCCCTCTTTTTAGAGACCCAGAATTCAATGTAAAAGCGAAATCTTTGATGTTTAAAGAGCTAGATGCATTCTGCCTTTCAGTGCTGCCTGTTTTTCACGTGTAAATATTAGGCCCTGGAAAATGCAGGATGGGCTTGGTGGCTCAGCCTGTAATCCCAGCTCTTCGGGAGGCAAGCAGATTGCCTGAGCCTGAGGGTTCAAGACCAGCCCAGGCAACTTGGTGAGACCTCGTCTCTAAAAAAAAAAAAAAAGAAAGAAAGAAAACAAAAAGAAAATGCAAATTCTTCCCCCCTCAACCCCATTTATTTATTTATTTATTTATGTATTTATTCGAGTTGGAGTCTCACTCTGTTGTCCAGGCTGTAGTGCAGTGGCATGCTCATGGCCACCACAGCCTCCACCTGCTGGGCTCAGGCAATCCTTCCGCCTCAGCCTTCCAAGTAGCTGGAACTACAGGTGAGCACCACCACACCCGGTTACTTTTTTGATTTATTATAGAGATAATAATGTATAATATCATAATTATATTATGATATTATACATTATTATACATTATCACCAATTTGCCCAGGCTGGTCTTGAATCCCTGAGCTTAGGCAATCCTCTCACCTCAGCCTCCCAAAGTGCTGGAATTACAGGCTCGAGCCACCATGCCCAGCTGCCCTATTTATTAAAGGGATCCATCCTGAAGTCAGTAATCAAATCAAAAAACAAGGTCATTTTGAAAATACCACCTAACTAGATGGGTCTCCAAAATAACGATTTTCTGGCATTTAACTGGCTATTTTGAAACTCTTTGTAAAATAAATTCACATATATAAAGGAAATCTTCATTTGTAACGGCATCTCCCTTGCTGTGTCCAAACTACTAAAAACTTTAAAAGGAAGACATTGCCTCAAATTGTATATAACAAACCTTACTTTAGTTTAAAATACTTTTCCTGGCAATCTTGTCTTGTCTGGGCCTTTACCTATGAACTTCTTTGTCTCAGCAAACAGTGGTGTTTAGGTCTAAATTATGTGCCTTTGGGATATAAATTTTCACTTAAGAGTCATGTCCTTGGAAACGTAAATTTAGGATTGCCTAGCTAACAATTGTGTAAGATAGTCTAAAGAGGGAAAAGACTGGCAAATGAAGAACCTTATAAAGCTATAAAATCTGCTTCTGTCTGTGTCTCTGTATATCTATATGTTCATATGTAGCATGTTTATGTGGTACTTTACTTCCAAAACATATGGAAATGCTCTAATTAACTGACTTAAAGAAAAATGTAAGCATTTACATCAAATACTTTATCAGAAAAATACAAATTAACTCAAATGCCTTTTAGATCACAAGATTTGGGTAAAACTTTGGAAACACGACTAGTTTAATATTGTTGGTTTAATGAACACAGCTGTCTTCTGATCAGCAAAATAACTATGTGTTTAACTTTAGGGTCCTTGCTTCGGTTTCTTTTTATTATTATTATTTTTAATGTCAGAGTCTCACTACTGTCACCCAGGCTGGAGTACAGTGGCATGCTCACGGCCACCGAAGCCTCGGCCTGCTGGGTTCAGGAGATCCTTCTTCCTCAGACTTTCAAGTAGCTGGAACCACAGGCGTGCACTCCCATGCCCAGCTAATGTGTTTGATTTATTGTAGAGACGAGGTCTCACCAAGTTGCCCAGGCTTGTCTTGAACCCCTGGACTCAGGCAATCCTTCCGCCTCGACCTCCCAGAGTGCTGGAATTACAGGCGTGAGCCACCGCGCCCAGCAAAACCGAAGTTTTAAGCAACTTGTAGAATATTGGTGGAACATTAATCTCATGAAAAAAAAGTGTGGTCAATTTGTCTAAAATTAGAAGGAATTTACAAATTATTCTAAAAATTGAGTATTAATATTGAAATCACATTGATACAAGGCCAGAGTCTGAGCCTCTGTGTCAGATACCAGGGTTTTCTTGGAACATTGATCTGTTCCTTAATAGAAAATTGTAAGAGGTTATAAAAGGTTTATGGAAATCTTATCTTCCATGGTCAAAGCTGACTAAGATTGGATGGGCATATGTATAAGGTTTTATTAAAGTTCACTTTAGTGTTGATAATACCCTAATATAAAAGTAAAATCTGTTTTTTTTCCTTTGAATACAAATTTTTTGTAGTATGAAGAGATAAAAAAAATTTGTTTACCCTTTTGAGTAAACTGCAAAAAATAAAAAAGTGTGTGTGGGGGGGAGAATTTGCCTTGTGCTGTCTTTATTAGAACTCTTGACGAGAACTGAGTTTCCTCTCTACCAAAGAGTACATTTTTTTGCTTTTAAAATCTTTGAATTATAATTTTGATAAAATGAAGGACTATTATCTTAATGCTACTTAATATTACTTGTTGACCTGTGATCCTATTTTGATCATTTTTTTAAAATCTTTTTTATTTTACTATGAAGTGTTTTAAACCTTTATTATTTGACATACTTCCAAAAATTAAATTTTAAATTCTAAAACTAAGTCTTCTGCTCTGAACTAACTCAGACATAGCAAATAAGAACTTACGGAAGGCTAGAAGAGATATATTATGCTTATTTAATACATTAAAATTGTATAAAAAGTATTGTTATTTAAGAAATGGTGTCTTTCTTTTAAACATGTTTATATAAATGTGTTATTAATATGTTCCAAAATTGTGTGAGATTCCTAAAATTGTGATGTCTTATGACTATTTTGTTAAACTGTTACATGCCATAAAATGACCAAATTTCCTTGTTAACTGCATCTATAACCATGGCTACTCTAAGTCTTTTATCATCCACATTATTAGTTTACTTTGATTTTTCTCAACAAGTGATTTATAACCCATTACAGTCTAAAAGTTTCTTCTTCTTCAAGGGAATATATGGAGAAGGATTCTGACAAGTACTTTGCCTGAATACAGGTTTTTGATAACTTCAGAGACTAAGTAAAAACTTCCAGAACTCTAATTTAAAAGACGATATGATCATAAAGATTGCTAATCCAATATGAATCAAAACAAAAATTAATTAAATGAGACTGAACTGATAGAGGACTAAAATTATTTTTTATGTCTTTTTTGGTTTGAAACAATGCTGATTCTTTTTATATTCTGTTTTCCAGAGTCAAAAAATCCTATTTTCTTTTCCAGCTATTTCTAGCTTACAGCAACTAGGTAAAATATACTTGTGTAAGCAAAATTGAAACATTTACCTTTTTCTTTTTCTGATTTCCCCAAAATTTGGAAGCTAGTAATGAATATTCATATTTTATGGCAATATAGTTATTTGCATAAGTTCACTAAGAACATGTTTTATTTTGTACAGAACACTTTGGAAGCACTGGTAATTTTACCAAGGCTTTTACTGGGATAGTATATTTTCAGATAAGACCACACTGTTTTGAGGAATTAAGGTTGACTTTACAAAGCTGATAAAAAGCTTCTTGGAAAGACTGACCTGGTAACTTGTCTACGTGGTTCTTTTACAAGGTTTCTGACCTTGTAGTAAGTAAGGAAAGTCACTTTTAGACAGGCCCAGGAACCTCAAGATATTTTGGGAACTGGAGAAGAAAGGAACATACCCAATTCATACAGGTATGACATGTACAGTATGAATGTGAATTCTTGGCGTGGCTTCCTAGCCTTGAGGGGATTTTAAACATCTAATTTGAGATTCCTTATGAAAAATGTTCCAAGCAAAAAGAGGCTATATAGCCATTCGCTATTCTTGTTGCCTTTATACAAGTATTCTGGGCAAGTACAATACTGCATATTAAGATTTATCTTTGGTAGAGATGGGGAACTGGAAAGAGAAAAATTATGTTTCAGAAGAAAACTATAAAACACCTGTTATTAGACTCCTGCCCTGATTATTGTTTTTGAGTTTTTATTATTCTTCTAAAATTTGGGATAAATTCTGAATTATTTCCGGTTACAGGCCTCTAATTTTTAATTTTCTTCATAATGCTTTTAGTAGACTCCCCAGAGAAATAAGTTTCATTTTTTCATTCTAGCATATTTGCTTTTTTTTTAGTGGTATGCCTAAGTTTCTCCTATGTATTTCTTGTTGGCTTACTTCTGAGGAAACCAAATTCATAATACTCCAAAGACTAGAGATAATTCAACAAGGGAGAGCAGCTGTGTAAATTGGGATTTGACTAAGATCTTGACTGAGACCACCCTGCGGTGCCATCCCAATTCAGCTTTGGGCACCCATAAAATTCCTCTCTGAGACATATTCTTCCCTTACCCACCTCACCATGTGAACAGGACCTTGTGGGAATGAGCCTTCCTAGTGACATGGAACTAAGGAGCCCTAACAGTTTGAGTTCAGCTACGATGCTTTCTTCAAAAGATATTGATGAAAGGGGAAAAAGGAGAAAACAAAAATAGCTCAGAGAAGGCCAAGCTATGTGAGGTATGAAACATTTATTAGGCCCAGAGAAACATGAGCATGGGACTTGAGTCACACCCCTGGCAACATCCATGCCCTGGCACAATTTTTTAGAGGCATCTTTGTTTCTGACTTGCAGTCCTAACCAGTTATCTTCATGCTCCTGAAATTTGTGATAGGAAAGACGATGAAAAGCCAATCGATAGCTTATGTTATGTCAATGCAAATTCTTGGTAAACAGATTAGGAACTACCTCTTTTTTTTTTTTTTCCTTTAAAAGCCCACTTGTAACTGCTGCTAATGGGACTACATATTCAGGGCAACTTCAGTCTATGGTGTTGGGTGGCCACCTTCAAGCTTTCAGCTGGAATAAAATCTATAATTAATCATATTTTCTGAATCTCATTATTTAAGGTTGACATTATAATCTATTATGCTTCTTTCCCTTACTTAATGTTTAACAATTTTGTTTCCTTTCTGTTTCTCAGTCATGCCAAACTTGGCCCCACCTTAGACTTTCTATTTCCCTTTCTCTTTGCCAGGATGGTTCATTTCCCTCTCTGCCTCCACGGAGAGATTTTCACGGCTGTTTCCTCTTTCATTTTGGTTTCAAAGTTCCCTCTTCAGAGAGCTCTCCTTTCCCTGACCTCTCACCTCTAGTCCCCCCATACTCTCTTTTATGCCCCTATGTTTTGTTTTGTTTCTAACACTTTATTTGGTATTTGATTATTTATTACACACTTACTGTCATCTCCCTAATTCCATAGAGTATTTGTCCATGAAAGCAGTTATTGTCTCTTTGTGTACATCTGAACTGCTGTATCTAGACTGGCATATGAGTAGTGCCCAAGACATATTTATTGGATATAATGAGTGAATGATTATATTTTATATATCAGGAAAAGAGGCTCAGAGAGTTTAAGCAACTGGCCCCCAAACACAGGTAAGACATAGAGAACTAAGATGCAAGGTAAATTATTTCTTACCCACGTAGATCCATGTTCATAACCACAGAAATGTAGAGAATAAATGCGTTGGCCCAATTCGCAGAAATCTGAGTGTGTAGGAAAGACACTAGATAAAAGAGACTCAAATTTGTAGTTCAAAGATTCTGGGCTATGACATCTTATATGCCCTGAGTATATTGAATGGCCATCATTTCCAATCTGGAGGCTACAAAGTTCCCCAAATTTAGTGTCACATGGGTGAATAATTTTTCAGCACTCCCTTCCCATCCCAAAGAAGGCAGTCTTTGGCATATAGTCATTTCCATTTTATACTAATAAAGTAATAAGGTATATGTTTTCCCCTCTCCAGATTTTTGTAAAGGTGTGTACAGAACAAGACTGGAGTCCCAAAGATTTCAGAATAATAAATTGTTGGATACAATTTAATTTATTTGATTGGTTGGATTGGTTGGTTGGCTGGTTGGTGTGGGTATTAAAGCTCAGGGCTCTGAATATATGGAAAATAAAGTAGAACGTTCTGCCATCTCCAGCTATGATTATGACTTTCTTGGTACGGGAAAGACAGACAAGAGCTAAAGAGAAGAAACGGATGAAAAGAAAGGAAACACAAAACAAGAACAAAGATGAAGAAGCTGGAGGAAGGACTAAGAGCATACTCTCTAGCAGACCACATCTGCTGGTAATTGGAAGAGGAATTAAAATTACCAAAAGGAATGGAACATAATGGCCTGTATTCTCTTCTGTCGCAGCAAACACAGTTGCAACCTGTTTTTGTGCAAACACAGCTGTAGTTTGGAGATTACTAATGACTAAGTTTACACTTTAGAGATTTTCTTCGGTCACATTTGATTTCCTGATTCCATGTGTTTGAGATAGTAATGGCAAAAGAATTGCCAAAATGAAGAGGTCTGAGGAACTGTTAATGCCACGATGGATGTAATTGTAATCAAACGCCACGTAAATGTAATCAAAACATATTCCCAACGATAAGAACAGGCTATAATAGACTTGATAGTCATTTAAAAAAGTCATGTATTTGCCTACAAATAAAATACTGTTATTTGTTTAATATATATTTTTAAAATTCCCATATATTCATGTGTATTCTGCATCAGTATTCTCATTGTATTTCAGGAGATGGGAGAAGATAGGAAGTAAGAAAAAAGTATCAGGCACTAGAAGGCAAATCAAAATTTTAATGCTATTCAAAGTTATTAACAGGAAATTTTTAAAACCTTATTTATACCGATTTTTAATACTCAGGCTAGTATTTGTCGGCCTATAGCTACTTTTTTTTTTTTTTAAATAAGTGAAAAGAAATAAGAGCTAAGATTACTGATTTAGAAAACTGCTCATTCCATAGGGGAAGGTGGAACACAGGGCCGCCCATATGTTAAAAGTCATTCAAACAAAGCTCCATGAGAATCAAATTAAGAGTACCGAGGAAGCGCAAAAACACTACCAAACACAAAGGTCTCTGTGTTCAGCGGTCTCTCACGCTCTTTAGCTCACCAGGGGACAGTAAATGCACTTCTTAAAGAGGTTCTATGTTCCCAGATGTTGAAGCAGGATTAATTGTGAATGCCCCCCCCCGCCCCACGATCCTTCCCCACTTTGGGTCAGTCTTCCTGGCCTCTCATAACACTCTTTCAATGTGATTTTTGTGGGACAATTGGTCTCATGTTTCTGGGAATGGAAAATGGATAACATGAACACACACTCATGTTCTTTCAGAGTTTGGCTGATTTATGCTCTGATCTTCACCCTCGCAGGCAAGGTAGTCTGTTGGCATCCTCTAGGTCTGCAGTAGTGGGTCTGTCAGCATTCCCACCATAAACTTTGTTTTTAGAGGTTTATAACTTGGCTATAAAAGGCTGCCTGGAGGGGGATGGATCTTACAAAATTGTTTTAAGTTACAAGAGAGTAAAAAAAAAAACCATAAAAAATAAAATAAAATGTCTGTAATTTCAGACACTATCGACTGCTTCTGGAACTTTGAAAAGTCTGTAATTGTGCTGTCTGTGTGCCCTACTGGCATTCAAATTAACGCTTTGAAGCTCAGTGTTTTAAATATAAAATGAAGATTCTCCTTTTACTTTGAAGAGATGGTTATCAAAGAAGATTAATGTATAGCTTGCAAGTAAAATAATAATAGGAGGTTTTCTTTCTAGTCAAAGGAATTTTAGAATCTCTTGCACGTGAATTAAGGACCACATCTGGTGGTTAGAAGCAACCAATGGCAATATTCAAAATGAAGCCTGCTGAAAAGATTATTCAGGTTATGTGAATTGAGATAGTCATAAATTCAAGATATACGTACAATTTACTAGACACAATTATAGGCTGGCAGTTCTCCCAGTTGAATAAGCATATTATTTTCATAATGCCTGTGGCACTATGAACTTTTAGAGGAAGAAAAAATTTGTGAACCAATACTAGTTAGACTGATGCTACTATAGTTTCCTCTAACGTTCCAGTACTCCCTATCTCAAGAGTTGGCTTATCATTATCATCAAATGTCTTCCTGCATATTGCTAGAGTCAAACCAAATAAATAAAAAACAAAAACCCTTGAAGTGATTTCATTTTTTCATTGTGAGAAATTTGTTGATGATCAATTATGTGTGAGACAATATTGTAGGTGCTGGAACAGATATGAAGAATAAGGCATGGTCTCTACCCTTGAGGAATAGGAAGGAGGATAGATTTGTGATGAGTAAATTTTGAGAAAGTGACACAGTATAATAGAGGCATCAACAAGAAGCAACTTCGTGTGGGAAAATCACAAATCACTTTGGAATAGTAGTTCTCAATGCGTAGTTCAGCAGTGTGGGCGTCACGGGGGAAAGTTGGTAGAAATGCAAATGTTGAGACCCACCCCAGACTTACTGAAACTTTGAGAGTGGGGTCCAGCAACCTGAGTTTTTGCAGACCTTTCAGATGAAAAACCAGTCCTAATGCCCTAAGGTGATGTTTCTCAAACTTTAGAGAGACGCAGAGTCATGTGAAGTACTTGCCAAAACACAGATTCCAGATTGCTGCCCTCACCATCAAATTGTAGATTCAGTAGGTTGGGACACAAAATTTGCATTTCCAACAAGTTTTGGGGGATACTGATGCTGCTGACCTGGGAGCCACACTTTGAGAATCACTGTCCCAAGACATCTACATGTAATCCAATAATTTTTCTCACTTGCTATGTGCTATCCTTAAAAAAATTTTTTTTTAATTGAGAAAATAATGACTCATTCATCTTCTCTGTTTTGTGGTCCAGAGGAAAAGTTCCAGGTGAGAAAGACTGAGTAGAAAAAGAGATGGGAAAATATTTTAGGAAGGGGAAACATTTGTGTAAGGGTTAAGTGAATGATCAAGCTAGTTAAGGCAATAGTCATAATTGAGAAAATGCAGAGCAAATGTTAATGTGTGAGGAGGTGGGAATCTGGACAGAGCTACTTACATATGCTATAGATTAAATTATTTTCTCACCCCATTAAATTAGGTTTATCATGTGAGATCTTGCTCCTCGAAATTTAACATCAAAGATACACGGAGTATAAAATACTTATTGTGTACAGTTTTCCAGCTTCGTACAAAAGAGAGATTTGCAGTTTCTTTTTATTTTTTAGGCATAAGATATCATTGGCTTGACTTGAACCTATGTTTTTCTCTTTAATCCACATGCCATTTTCTGACATTGAAAAATACGTGAGATCTACATAGAAGTATTAGAATGTGACTGATGGTCCAAATTCAAAGTTCAAAGTTTTAAAAGACCCGTGAGTTTAGCTGTTTAGAAACTTCATAAAATGGTAGATCTGAAATCCACCACCCACCCTTCCATCCATTCATCCAACAATGAAAAAGGAAACTTGACTGATGGAAATGTGCAATTCAGTGAGTGAAAGACAGAAATTAAATAGTGAATTCACTGCAATTTTGATAAAATATTTAAAAAAAATAAATCTATGAGGAACTGTAACAAGAGCACCTAACTTTGTCTGAAGGCTGGGGTGGTGGTAAGTGAAGAATTCTTTGACGAAAAGTTGTTTAAGCCGATATCTGAGAGATGGGTAGGCAGGGGGAGAGCCAGGGTGGAGGTATGGAAAATATAACAGTGTGTGCCCTGGACGAGGGCAGGAAGAGTCAAAGCTGGGAAGGTGAGCGACATCGGGCATGATGCTAGAGGGGTTGGCAAGTAAAATACTGAAAGACTGTAAGTAGGATCCTGACATGGTCAGATCTGAAGTTTTAGAACTCACGGTAGCTTCCATACGCAAAATGCAATGGAGGAGGGAGAGGTTGAAAATTCTCACCCTTCCTAATTCCTGAAGAAAAATAACTGTGTAAGTTTTATTCTGTCATGACATTATATGCCACAATTATACTTTTGCCTTGCATGAAATATATTCCTTGGCTCTTAAGAAGAATATACAAGCCGGGTGTGGTGGCTCACGCCTGTAATCCCAGTGCCTTGGGAGGCAGAGGTGAGAGGATTGCCTGAGTCCAAGGGTTTGAGATCAGCCTGGGCGACTTGGTGAGACCTCGTCTCTACAGTAAATAAATTTTTAAAAATTAGCTGGGCATGGTGGCACATGCCTGTAGTTCCAGCTACTTGGAAGGTTGAGGCGGAAGGATCACCTGAGCCCAGCAGGACGAGGCTGTGGTGGCCATGAGCATACCACTGCACTCCAGTCTGGGCGACAGAGTGAGACTCCGACATACACACACAAAAAGAATATGCTTCATTTGAAGTAAACTTAGTGTACAGATAAGGTAAATGTGAAATAAGTGAATAGTCTAAGCTTGGTGTTATGGGCTGAGTTGTGTTCCTTCCAAAATTCATATGTTGAAGTCCTAACCTCTAGTACCTGGGAATGTGAATGCATTTGGAGACACTGTCTTTTAAAAAGCAATCAGCCAGGTACGGTGGCTCATACCAGTAATACCAGCATTGTGGGAGGAGAGGCAAGAGGATTGCCTGAGCTCAGGGGTTCGAGACCAGCCTGAGCAACATGGTGAGAACTTGTCTCCACAAAAAAAAAAAAAAAAAAAAAAATTAGCTGGGCAGGTGGGATGGCACATGCCTATGGTTCCAGCTACTTGGAAGGCTGAGGCTTAAGGATCACCTAAGCCCAGCAGGTTGAGGCTGCGGTGACCATGAGTATGCCACTGCACTCCAGTCTGGGTAACAGTGAAACTCCAATTCAAAACAAATAAAATAAAATAAAAATAAAAACAAGAAAGTAATCAAGGTTCACACCAGCCAATATGACTGGTGTCCCTGTAAGAACATTAAGACGCAGGCTGGAAGTAGCTGGAACCACAGGCATGTGCCACCCCTCCTTCCCAGCTAATTTTTTAAAAAATTTATTGTACAGAAGGAAAATGATGAGACAACAAAAAGGGAGAAGACAGTCATCTACAAGCCAAGTAGAAAGGCCTCACAAGAATCCAACGTTAAAGACACTTGGATCGCTGCCTTCTAGCCCTGAGAATTGTGAGAATATAAATTTTTGTTGTTTAAGCCGCCAGTCTATGGTATTTTGTCGTGGCAGCCCTAGCAAATGAATATGCTTTGTACCAAAAAATCCTTCATTAAAAAACAAATCACCATAGCTCTTTTTAGAAAATGTGTTCTCTTGATGAATTTGATATGTGTTTATTTCTCAGCAGGAGTACAAATGAAGGAGAAACAAACTTATTAGAGAGCGTTTCTGGAGGCCAGGGAGTGGGTGAAGCCCTGAAGGCAAGCACACGCTGTGTAAAGTGAAACATGGCAGTTGTCTCAGTTAATTCCTACATTGCTCAGACCTCCGATAGCAGGTTGTGCACTATCCAAGGAAGACAACTTGACCAAATTTAGAGACCCAGGTGGTGTCATTAGCTCTGCCTTGACCATGAAAATCAACAGTTGTCAATGTTCTGAAAGCCTGAATCCCTCGTTCACACATTCAAGTCAGGGAGATTTTCTTCATTCTGCTTATTTCTATCCAAATCAAGCATGTACCTTGCACAAGCCTACTGGTCTACCAGGTGTCCAACATTATGAGGAATAAAAATAATTTTTTTTTTTTGAGTTGGAATCTTACTCCATCGCCCAGGCTGGAGTGCAGTGGCATGCTCACGGCCACCCTAGCGTCGACCTGGGCTCCGTGATCCTTCCGCCTCAGTCTTCCAAACAGCCAGAACTACAGGCACGCTACCACACCTAGCTAATTTTTAAAAAGTTTATTATAGAGATGAGGTCTTGCCAAGTTTCCCGGGCTGGTCTCGAACCTGCGGGCTCAGGCAATCCATTTGCCTCGGCTTCCCAAAGTGCTGGGATTACAGGCTGAGCCACGGAGCCCAGCCAAAAATAATTTTAAGATGTGGTCCACAACCTCAAGGAAATCAAATCAGAGAGATCAGTGAACATTTACATGACAATTTGTTATCTTCCAAAGAGAGTTAACAAAAGTTAGTTTGGAATGGCTTTCCAAATGATGGCAAGGCTCTTCCTAGATGGACACACTTGTCTGCAATGAGTTGACTTCCAGATGACACCTAACATCTATCCATTCGTCCATACATCACATGTTAAATCAGCTGGAGATGCACATCAGCGCACCAAGCCGCGGTGGCATGGCATTCATTTTTCTTCATTGTCATTGTGTGAGTTCTTTTTCTCTGTGGATTCTTTAGCTTTGTTTTTCATGAAAGCACAGCAGGAACAACTATGTTAACTCTATTTCTGGCTGAGATCCTCTTTTGTAAACATTCCCTCAAAGTTAAAATGAAAACTATTCTTTTTTTTCCCCAACAATAAAAGAAATACAATTTTTTCCCCTGTTCTGCCTCAAATATCAAAACACACAGCCAGGGCCTCTTAAACACAAACGCTTTCTTGACCTCCCTTATATTTCTGGGTTCCTTGGTACTTCCCAACAATTTCTTTTTCTTTAAATTTTTCCTCTCTTCTCCCTTTTTACTGAGAAATTCTACTGCATCTCTTCTTTGGAAATCAACGCAGAAACATTTAGATGCTTTGTTCACCACACAGGCTCTTTTGCTTTGGGGTACTGGGCATTTATTATCCCTGGCAGGAATTGGCAGCATCTGATTTTGTTGATCTACAGTCACAGAGAAGGTTGGGAACTGGGTATGCATATCATTATGACTCAAGACACATAAACGCATTCTAGATATATATTTTAGAAAGCACAATGTATTTATAATTACATTGGAATTCTTTGGCTCCAAGCAAAGGTACAGAGACGACAGGTTTGATAAGCAACTTTTCTTTTTTCTTTTTCTTGGCGTATTCTATCACTTTGAGTCCTAGTTCTAAAAAGGAATGGAATCAAAAAGGGACAGTGAGGAAAGGTAGATTACATATGGAACGAGAGTTTTACCTGGCAAAGCCAACACCTCTGCTGACTCCATTAGCGTCTCTTAGTATTCTTGTAGAAATGACATGTCCAAAGGGTTTCAGCATATTCTCAAGTTCCTGCTCATCCATAGAAATGGGGAGATTTGAGATGTATAGGTTTGTTGGATCTTGTTCTTGTTGCTAAGGGAGGAAAAGAAACAAATGCAGTAAGTTCTGAATGTTAAGGAGCATTGCACAAATGGAGAAACTTTGGCTTAAACTGCAATCTAGATTCTAATCTCCAATGTGCTCTTGAAAGTGCTTTCACTAGGAGCATGGCTTCTTTTTACTGAATTCCCTTCTTGTGCAGAATGTTTATCATAGACACCGTGTCATTAGTGAAAGTCAAGCTCTCTGCCTATGGCACCTTAGAGAAGACTAATACACTTTTATTGCCACAGAACTAAGGCAAATGTGTGTACTCTTTTCTATTACCATTAACTGCTACTTCTATGATCAACACTCTCACCTATCATTACCGCTGATTACTGATGTTGCATTTAGTGAAAGCTTATAACATGCTAGGATTGTCCTAAGTACTTAATATGCATTATTTCATTCAATATTCCAGATAAATATAATTACCATTTTACAGATGACAAAACTGATCCCTTGGCTGTGCATGGTGGCTCATGCCTATAATCCCAGCACTTTGGGAGGTGGAGATAAGAGGATTGCCTGAGTCCAGGGGTTCGAGGCCAGCCTGGGCAATTTGGCGAGCCATTGTCTCTACAATAAGTCAAAAAGTTAGTCAGGTGTGGTGGCACGCATCTGTGGTTCCAGCAACTTGGAAGAGGGTGAGGCGAAAGAATCACCTGAGCCCAGCAGGTTGAGGCTGCAGTGGCCATGAGAGTGCAACTGCACTCTAGCCTGGGCGACAGAGTGAGACTCTAACTCAAAAAACGAAAAAAGAAAAAAAAAGAAACCCCAAAATCAAAAACAAACAAACAAAAAACGGATCCCTAACTTGTCCAAGTTGTAACAGCTTATAAGTGTCAAAGTCAGGGCTGAAATCATCAAAGACCATGGGTCTGTCTGCTCTGCTATATTGTTTTCTATTAGACCAGAGGGTCTCCAAGTGTGACCTAGAACTATAGTCTCATCCTCAGCCTTACCTAGGAACTTGTTAGAAATATAAATTCTCAGTCCCCACTCCAGAACTACAGCATCAGGAACTCTGAGGGTAGGTCAAGCAATCTGTGTTTTGATAAACCCTCCAGATAATTCTGATGACTGCTCAACTTTGAGAATCACTGTCCTAGACCAAGCATGAATATTTATATACAAATAAGATTATGATGTCTATCATTTTCTACTTCAGCAGCAATAATGCTTAAATAAGCTTTGCTTAATAGAATGGGAAACCAAACCACAATTGCTAGCATTATTCTATGTGCTATAACTATTCTCTGTTTCCTACAATGAATTAGTAAGTTGGAACTTAGCTGTATGTTATGTTTCAAAATAAAACACAGCCATAAACCTGATATGATTAATCATGAATATCAAAATATATTAGATATTTATTTGAACTCTTATATTTTAACCAAAACAGTGATCTTAACTTCAAGGATAAGCAACAGATTAAACTACAAAAGAAATTCTGAAATCTATAGAAAATGGCATTATGTAACATGAAAATATCTTTTGTGAAGATATTATGATATTATTAGAAACTTAAGGTTTTAAACAGAAAAGTACAATAAACAAAATTCTAAATATTATTTCAGGTCAAGAAACAATTTTATATGATACTAAATTCTACTGTTTGTAACAAATATAAATATTCAAATAAGTCATAATATTTTTATTAAGCCTTGGAATGAGTAAGATCTAGTATTAGTTTTATTTTAAGATAGTTTACTTTTCCAGCCTTTTAGCACCATGGAAAATAGCAAAAATCAAATATGAGCGAGGGACCCCCAAAAAACTAGAGGTTATCTTTTGGAGGGAAGGTCCCTTGTAGTACAGGCTTCCCTAACTTTGTAAGTATTCTAGGAATGCATTAGCATCAGTGTATGAGATAGCATGGTTGCAAAAGGCTGGGTTCAGCCTCAGTGAATTTTTTTTGGAGATTCTTTTAGTGCATTTGCCCATTTCATGATGGGTGATTTATGAGCGCATCTGCCCACACTGCACTGAGTCAGTGTTTAGGAGTTTTTGACCCAAAAGGGCATGACCTTCATGCCCCACCCTTCCTATTTACCCAATCTTGCCCTGAGCAATTTTTTTGTTTGTTTCTCCGGATAAAAAAAGTCCTCGTAAGAAACGGTATTGCAGATGTGAAAGATGTGAAACAAAAAACGGCAGAAGCACGAAAAGGCATCAAGATCGACAAGTTCAAAAACTGTTTTGAGCAGTGTAAAAAGCATCTCAAGAGGTGTACTGAAGCAAATGGAGAGTACATTGAAGGTGACTGAAGTTTAAATATGTAAGAATAAATATATAATTTCTTAATAAATAAGCTCTAGGTTTTGGGGGGTCCCCTGGTATAATCAATCTGAAAAAGGCAACTAGAACTTTAATATTTAGGAATAGTGTACATGTAGAGGCTAAATAAGTATAGTCAGTCTCTCTCTCTTCCTTTGTCTCTCTCTTTGTCTCTCTCTTTCTCACACACACATACACACACACCATTACCACCACCACCACCATCACTACCATCAACAATAAATGGATGGTCTTAGAGAGAAAACAGAGATAATATCATTCCCTAAATGGTTGTAATCTTGTTTTTATTCCTTTTTTTTTTGTTAGAGTGGTGGGAAAAAACAAAAAAGGGTTTTAGTTACATAATAATGAAACATATCTACATATAACCTTCAACTTTTATAGTATTTCTCTATTCATCACTTGATTTTAATCTTCACATTATCATTTCAACATTAGTTTGGCAAATATCATTATACTTACTGAATAATGAGGAAATAGAGGCATGCAAGATTCAGTAAGATTCAAGAGCAACCTGATAATTAGTGACATGGTTAAAATTAAACTTAGCAACCAATTTTCCTATCCTCCAGCTCAATGTATTTCCCACTAATCCATTGTTACCCAAGCTCCAATCATCTGCAATGTCAAATCTCATAATCTTTTGCTAGCCATGTACTATTATTTATTTCAAAGTTTCGTCTAAATGAACATACCTCTGGGGCTTAAATATATTCATTTAAAAAGATGACTTCATGTTTCTTCCATAGCAAAAAGCTAGTATCACTTGTCGTGAATAGAATGTCACTTTAAGAACAGTAACTAAATTCATGTTTTAAGTTATAGTTTAGGAACTATTTATTTACAGAAGGCTTTGGCACTCATGGTTGAGGCTGTCTTTGTTGCAAAGGGGATTTATGATTAAGGCAAGTGTCAGAAGCACACCAGCACCAGACTGCGTCTTTTTTACTGAGAAGAATCAGAATTGAGAAAGAAACAACTTATGATGTGTTCTGAGTCCCACACATCTAAATCCACTCAAGTTCCATGAGAAACACAGGTCACACCACTTAGGATCGCTTCATCAACACAGAGATTACCAACGGGTGGTGGGCCTTGGCATCTGGCCGTCCCAGGAATGCGCTGGAATTTGCCCAATACCCGGTACCCCTCTACCCTTGATCAGTCTAAATAACCACAGCAACCGACTCCACAGTCTCAGGGTACTGTACAGAACTTGTCCTTTTCTCTGGGCATCAGCATACCAGTTTATCCCAATTCAAACTCATTTCCAGATTCCCTAAGTATTGAATGCATTGCAGCTGCTCAAAATGAGGCACCATAAACATGCAGAGCTTAGTACATAAGGGATTGCCCGGTAAGCTATTCTCTGAATCCAAATTCAAGCAACAAGGCCAACTCCTTAATTTGTATTCACAGAGACAATATAGCATTGAATGGTGGTGTTCCTTAATTTGTATTCACAGAAAGAATATGGATGGCATTGGGCAGTGTTATTTATTAAGTAATTCTGTCTTTTGAAATGCAGTATTAGTCTTGAATATATTTGTTGGGAATGGAATTTAAGATCTGCATAGAATGAACTTTAAAATAGTATGTATGGTCATATTTTTACTTTCAATTTTATTTACACATCAGGCTTATGTAAACGGATAGTTATTTTTAAAAGGCTCATTGGCACTAGGAACCAGAGAGCACTTTTCTTTAATGTTCCAGAAAGACTTCCTATGGGAAAACTGAAATCTAAAAGATTTCAATAATTTTTTAACTTAAATTTTTATGGACATTTAGCTCCAGAATGGACCTATAAGGCTTTGGGTTCAATCTCATCACTTAACAGATGCAGGTGAGGGGCGAAAATGAAGTTAGAGAAGTGGTTATGACTTGCCCAAGGCCACTCAGCTAATTAGTAATAGGTTCTAGTAAATAGAACCCAGGTCCAAAGTCATTACCGGGTCCAAAGTTTATTACCAGTTTATAACATTGACTTTACTCTTAAAATCTAATGACTAGTAAACAGCAGATTGGGGTTCAAAGGAATATTAGTATAGAGAAAAAGAAATATATCTGAATTCCTTGCTTTGTTCACTTTAGGTTATTTAGAGTAAACTTGAGTTACAGAGTTAAGGCTACCAAACGGGTTCTCAGCCTTAGCTAGCATTCTACACATAGTCACTGAATGAATACTCTACAGTGTATGCTAGATTGTATAAGTGTACAACTACAATTTCATACATCAATTACATTTCATCGGTCAAGTCACGGTAAGTAACTTCCCTGTTTTGGTCTGTTTCTACATCTTTCTATCTATACAGGAATTTCTTGATCGATTGTTTAGTTCTGTCAAAAGCCCATGAAAAAGTTAGAGAAGTATCCTCTCCATTGTTGATGGGAGTAGAGATCTGTCATTTTATGCAAATATATGTGAGCAATTTAATTTTTTTCTGAAATGACTTCCTTTCCGTCGGGTTCTTAATGTACGTAAACTGGCAAAATAGGATTTACTGGCACTCATTTTCTTTGTAGCAGTTTAAGACAACTTCAGAATATTTCAAGGTGACTAGGCAAATGAATACTTACAGAGAAAAAAAAAAACACATTGTCCTATCTAGATCAAAGGTTATGGCTGTGTTATGGTTATTATATAAATAAAATTCTGAAAATGGCTGCTAGTAGAACACAATTTTAAAACTTAACCATCTGGAGCCGGGTGCAGTGGCTCATGCCTGTAATTCCAGCACTTTAGGTGGGGGAGACAAGAGGATTGCTTGAGCCCAAGGGTTTGAGACCAGCCTGGGCAACTTGTCAAGACCTTGTCTCTACAACAAATCAAAAAATTAGCTGGGTGTGGTGGCGCACACCTGTAGTTCCAGGTCCTTGGAAAGCTGAGGCTGAAGGATCTCCTGAGCCCAGCAAGTTGAGGCTGTGATGGCTGGGAGCATGCCACTGTATCCCAGCCTGGGCGACAGAGTGAGACTCTGACAATGTAACAATCTGAAAACACATTTAGTGAAATGACATATAAGTGCTCAGGAAGTAGTTAGTTATGGCATTAAATAGAGACTTTTAGAACAATGTTTCATAAGCCACCTGGAGTAGGAACCATTTTTACTTCCAATCTGTCATGGATCAATATATTTGTAGACTATAATAAAGATACATAGGAAATAAAAATACATAAAATGCAAGTTCTGACTGTTTATTATTACATTCAACAGTCACAAAATTATATTTTGAATTAGATATCAAATTAATGTCAAATTTTTATAAATGGTTTTCAATGCTTTCTCCCAAATTCTGTACATATTTTTATTGTAGACAGGTAACAGTAGATGAAACAAATTTTGAGTAGCGTTGTTTTAGGGGACTATATTCCTATTTTTTTCTGCATAATGTAACTCTGATTTAGTTCTTGCTTACTTGGTTTTCTAACAAATAAAAAATTTTTCAATTGATGTGTAATAATTGTACATACATATGAAATACAGAGGGATATGTTGATAAATGTATATAATTTTTAATAATCAAATCAGGGTAATTGGCATGTTCATCACCTCAAATGTTTATTATTTCTTTGTGTTGGGAACATTCAAAATCCTCTCTTCTTGATATTTGAAAATATACAACAAATTATTTAACTATAGTCATTCTACAGTGCTAGATCACTAGAACTTATCTCGTTCGTGGAGCTGCAATTTTGCATCCGTTAATCTCTGGATATCCCCATCCCCTTAACACCCACCCCCCCAGCCTACCCTTACCAACATCTAGTAACCACAATTCTGCTCTGTACTTCAGTGAGCTCAATTTTTTTAGCTTCCACGTATGAGTAAGAACATATAGTATTTATCTTACTTCACCTAGCATAATGTCCTCCAGACTCATCCATGTTGCCATGAATGACAGGATTTTATTCTTTATCATGGCTGATAAATATATACCACATATATGTGTGTATATGTATAATTATGTATATATACATTCACACATATCTACATACACTATATTTTTAAATGTTGCCGAAAAAACTAAAAATCAGTTTGCAGAAGAATGAAACAGTCCTGTTGTCTCGCACCATAAAACAAAACAAAACTCAAAATAGATTTAAGACTTAAATGTAAGACTCGAAACTATAAAACTACTTCAAGACAACAGAGGGAAAAAGTTTTAGGATACTGGACTGGACAACAGTTTTATAGATAAAACTTCAAAAAGACAGGCAACACAAGCAGAAATAGGCAAATGGCCTTACATCAAACTATAAAGCATCTGCACAGCAAAGGAAATAACCAATAGAGTGAAGAGATAACCTATAGAATGGGAGAAAATATTTGCAAACTATTCATCTGACAGAGAATTAATCTTCAGAATATACAAGGAACTCAAACAACTCAACAGTATAGAAAAAAAACCGCAAGTAGTCAGATTTTAAAAATAGGCAAATGACCTGAAAAGGTCTTTCCCAAAAGAGGGTATACAAATAGTCAACAGGTATATGAAAAAATGATCAATATCACTAATCATCAAGAAGATGCAAATAAAAACCACAGTGAGCTATCTCACCGCAGTTAGACTGCTATCAAAAAGAGAAAAAAAATAACAAATGTTGATGAGAATGTGGAAAAAAGAGAACTGTTTGTGAGAATGTAAATTAATACAACCATTATAGAAAAAATTACGAGGTTCCTCAAGAAACTAAAAATAGAACTACTATATGATCCAGCAATCCTATTACTGGGGATTTATCCAAAGAAAAGAAAAGGAGTATAACAAAGTGGAATCTGAACCCCTGCATCCTTACTCCAAGTACTTTATAAATCATAAAATTGTGCCTAACCAATTTAAAATTATTTTTGAACTATTCAGTGGACAAACACTGTCTTAAGATGAATTTTCCTGAATAGTGATGACTAAATATCCAGAAATATTTTGAGGAGGTTTGAAACAACTCTAAAGCACGCATGCAACTACAGGTATTTTAAAAGCACATTGAGAGTGGTGTTCAAATAGACCAAAGATAATATTATCTTACATAGAACAGAGGTTTACAGTAACCAAAATGTTTCAGGGTCATTTTATACCACATGGCCCTTTATCATAACCCTATGAGGTAGATAGGACAAGAGCTGTTACCCCAACAATAAAAATGAGAAAACTAGTTCTGATATCTTATGAGGGTTACCAAGGTCACACAGCTAGTAAGTGAATAATCAACATCACACCTGATATCATTTGACTCTTGATCTGGGGCTCTTTCTACTACACTAAACCAATTCTGGAAATTGCCTACACACAATACTATTCAATAGCTTTCACCTGTAGAAAAGAAATTCGGTGTGGAGGCAAAGGAGCAATTGTTTGTTAAATGGAACCATCTATTTTTAATGCTCTAGCAACTTAAATATTAATAACAATAAAAACTGGCTGGATTCAGTGGCTCAGCCTATAATCCCAGTACTTTGGGAGGCTGAGTCTAGTGGACTGCCTGAGCCCGCGGGTTCGAGACCAGCTCGGGTAACTTGGCGAGACCTTGTCTCTACAATAAAAGAAAAAATTATCCGGTCGTGGTGGCGCACACCTGTAGTTCCAGCTACTTGGAAGGCTGAGGAGGAAGGATCCCCGGAGCCCAGCAAGTTGATGCTGGGGTGGCCATGAGTGTGCCACTACACTCCAGTCTGGGCAACACAGTGAGACTCCGACACAAAAATAAAAATAAAAACTAAATGTTTTCTCTCACTCTGAAAACAGGGAGTCAGAGTTAACAAGCTACCCTAAAGGCATCAGATATTTGGGATTAGTTTAAACACTAACGTTGTACAAAGATGTTCTCCCCCTACTGGTGTAATTTTTAAATTTATTTTATATTTTTTTGAGTTGGAGTCTCACTCCTTTGCCCAGGCTGGAGTGTAGTGGTATGCTCATGGCCACCCCAGCATCAACCTGCTGGGCCCCAGTGATCCTTCCGCCTCAACCTTTCGAGTAGCTGGAACTACAGGCGCGTGCTACCACGCCCGGCTATTTTTTATTTTATTGTAGAGACGAGGTCTCGCCAATTTGCCCGGGCTGGTCTCGAACCCACAGGCGCAGGCAATCTACTTGCTTCGGCCTCCCAAAGTGCTGGGATTACAGGCTGAGCCACCGAGCCCGGCCTATGGTATAATTATAGCATGTTCAGTACAGTCTAGGAGAGTTACAGCATCTCTCAGTGAGAACTGGAGGGAGGCTATTTGGGCCAGGCCATCCCTACTTTGGTATTAAATGTGTGTGAGAGTTAATTTTTTGTGTCAACTTGATTGAGCTCCAGTGTGCCAAGATTGTTCAAACACTATTCTGGGTGTGTCTGTGAGGCTATTTTTGGATGTGTTTAACATTTAGACCAATAGACTATTCAGCCCTCCCTAATGTGAGTGGATCTTATCCAGTCAGTTGAAGACCAAATGAAACAAAAAGGCTGAACCTCCCCAGAGTTAAGAAAAAATTCCTCCTGTTTGCCCTTGAACAGAGAACCCCCAACCCCCCTCCCCACCCCACACCTCCCTGCCTTCAGACCCCGACTGGAACATCAACTCTTCTAGGATCTTAAGCCTGCCAGCATTTGGACTGAAACAACACTACTGGCTTTCTCCTGCATCTTCAGCTTGCTGACTATGGATCTTGGGATTTGTCAGCCTCCATAATCTCAAAGTCATATTCCTTATAATAAGTTGAGATTGAGAGAAAGGGAGGGATGGGGGAGAGAGAGAGAGAGAGAGAGAGAGAGAGAGAGAGAGAGAGAGAGACGGTTGGAGAGAGAGAGATGGTTTGAGAGAGAGAAACAGACACAGAGTCAGACAGAAACAGATACACAGAGGCAGACAGACAGAGACAGAGAGGGGAATCCTATTGGTTCGATTTCTCTGGAGAACCCTGGCCAATACAATGTGTTAGTTTTGTTAATCTACATTAATATAAAAAAGAAAGACATATGCTCGGCTCTGACCTTTTCACTAAGACTTCTGCTTTCCCTGACCACAAAGCCACTGCCTCTGACCAGGCAAACTGAGATGCATAGCCTTGTCTTAGGATCTGTGCTCCAGAAGCGAGCATCCAAGGTGACACGTTAAAGACTAAGGGGAAAAGTAAAGAAAGACTGCCAAGAATTGGGCTTTTGTTCCCTAAATGTTGCCCAGTGAACATGCCCTCTGCCCTGTGTGCTAAGCAGTGAAGGCGGTCCTATGTTTTCAATTGCCTTCTCCCTCCACTAAAAAAAAAAAGGTGATTTCTCTTTTGCTAGTTCTACATGATGTCAGAGGAGGGTGACTGCCAATTTTTCCTTCCAAAGCAACAATAAAGCACCATTTCCCTAAAAGAAGAAAAATAAGAACAATTTCCCTAAGGAACACTTTTTTAAAAGAAACATTTCATTATTTCAGATATGATGTAAGCACAGCATTGGCAATTGGAGTTCATGTCCTCAAGTTCAATCAGAGGGTTTAATTTGGGCAAACAGACTCAGCAGAGGCCTGATTGTGAAACGATGCCCAGTGCTCCAATAACCTGAACCACCGGCCATTTGTGCTATTCTTGAAGGCTTGGGCTGGTTTTTATTTCTATCTCAATTGGGCACCCTCGAATTGCAATGAGCAGTGAATGATTAAATAAGCATCTCCAGTCTTTATGACTACATCTTAATTACCTGTGGTCCGGGAACAGGTGGCCAGATGGGATCCCTGGCTTTCCTTGACTTCTCCCTCCACATGAATCTCCTGAACTCGAGCTCAGGATCACCAGATATCAGCCCTGACGTGATGGTTTCTCCTGTGAGAAAATGCTAAATTAACATTTTACAATATTGAGATCTCTCTATAGTTTTATTGTAATTTATTACTGTATCACATATATGTATGGTTTTGTACTTAGGGTCCTGATGGTGAAAAATGACAACAGGAAACAAAACTATAGAGAACTACTCAATATTGTAAACAAATGGCACATTTTCTCTCAGTGTAATTCACCACTCTAAAGGGGGCTCCCAGGGATGTCTATTTTACCCACCTACTGAGAACTCTGAGCTAGAAATTTGTCATCTGATTTATTGATAATGACCATAATTCTCCTACAAACAATTATAAAAATGGCATGAAGGCAACCATAAGTTTACTAAGATATCCTAATTTCTTCTGTAACAATCACCACCACACGTATAAATATCGAGCACATGCAAAACATTTTTGTATCTTCAGTCTAGAATATGACAGCTTAGATTGGCTAAGACTTATTCAGACCCATGTTTGGTAAACATACAAAAATGTACCATTAAGATGTAAAAGATGTTTGGGGCATAGAGTTTCCCTCAAGGGCAAACATTCTTATTGCAGTCTATGTAGTAGGCACCCCCAAAACACAGTAGAGATGATGGTACCTAGAATTAGATAACAGAGTTCAAGTATAAACACTACATTCTATAAAATTAGGGCTATAAAACACAAGATACCTCTTTAATGTGAATTTCTGATAAGCAAGAAATACTATTTTTAATACAAGTATAACCTCAATATATGCATGGGACACACTTATACTAGAAATATTAATTGCCACACAGGATTAAAGTTAATATCACTCTATATAAATTTTTTAGCCAGACTTGGTGGCTCAGCCTGTAATCCCGCGCCTTTGGGAGGCTGAGGTGAGTGGATTGCCTGAGCCCGCGAGTTCGAGACCCACCTGGGCAGGCGAAACCTCATCTCTACAATAAATCAAAAAAATTAGCCGGGCGTGGTAGTACACGCCTGTAGTTCCGGCTACTCGGAAGGCTGAGGCAGAAGGATGGCCGGAGCCCAGCAGGTCGAGGCTGCGGTGGCCGGGAGCGGCCACTGCACTCCAGTCTGGGCGACGGAGTGAGACTCCCACTCAAAAAAAATAAAAATTAAATAAATAAATAAATAAATAAATAAATTTTTTGTGGTGATATAGAATTCATATTATTGCCTTTTGTGGCATGATATTATTTAGTATCCATTCCGAGTTTAATATATGCCAAGAACTATGCTTTAAAGTCATTTAAATTCCTCATCTGTTAAAACACCTCTCAAGGTAGATACAATTACTACTCCCATTTTACATGTGAGAAAGATGAGGATATTAAAAACTGCGCAACTGCCCAAGTCACAGGGCTGTTAAGAAAACCAACAAGAACTCAAAATTTATTTGGAGCAGCTAAAACCAACCTACAATCTGTGGTGATAGAAATAAGAGCAGTGGTCCTCTGGGGCAACAAGAAGAACAACGGTGAAGGAATATTGACTTGAAGGAGGAGGGAACTTTCCGAGTGGGATGGAAATGTTTATGTTGTGATTACAAGCCTGCTGACATTTGTCAAAAGTCATCAGACTATACACTTAATAACTATGAATTTTATTGTGTGTAAATTATATCTCAATAAAGTCAATTGAAAGAGTCAAAAAAGATAAAAGCTAAGAAAAAGAATTCAAACCTTAAACACGGCATATTTAATGGATGGCTCACAACTTTTTTTGAGCAATCAAGGTGAAGATCTACTGTTGGAAGGGTTCCTACAGGGGTTCAAAATGTAAATCCACCTAGCAGCACAATTCACCTCCTTGACTAAGAATGAGAGTCATTTAATTGCACTAGGAAATGAGTTTGCAAAAGAGGACCGAAGTATAAGTCTTATTTGTAAGGCTGGAGTAATAAAATTTCCTTTTACTAGGAAAACATACCTGGCTAATTTTCTTCTAACCTCTATTGCATATGCATACATTTAAAAATATGTGTTTAATATACAGAAAGTGAAAACCACAGCTTTGTATACAAACACGTACTATTGTGATGTTTTCCCTGAAACTACTTTTATCCCTAAATTATTCAATGTCAATTTTATAGGAAATTGGCACTATAAAGTCATGCACATTTCACATATTATAGAGAAAGCAGTCAGCTCTACTCTGGCACTTAAAAAAACCACCAACAACAAACCAAATTCAGCTGTACATTAAAATCCTGTCAGTCTAAATGAAGAATGACATATCCTAGGTTTATGTAATCCTAGTCTTTCGAAAGGAAGCTTGAACAGGCTGTAAAACGTTTGGTGGACTGTGATCTTTAATATTAGCTTAGAGAAAATGCGGTATGTAGTATGCCTATAGGGTATGTATGTGAGTGTGTCTCACAATAAAAACTGGTTTATTAATGCAGGGTGGGATGTAGGAGGAACCTAACTAGGTGATCCTGTCCTGCCTTCATTTCTTGTATGAACACTGTAGCCTGGATGGAGAAGAAGCAATGAGGAGGTACAATAGTGGGGTAACATTGTTCAAATGGGGTAAACCATTTTATCTTTTAAAAGAGCATCTTTTATCATCATTGTCAGCTTTTATTTGGCACATGCATTATTTGTGCTTCTCTTAAAACTCATCAGTGAGAAATTGATAAGTCTTATTCTTAATGTGACTCATCAACAAGCTACATGATTTCACCAAGAGTGCCTAGAATTTTAATGAGAAAGCAGTGCTTACATCATAGTTTTTCAGTTGGTCATAGGTTTTTTATTTGTCTGTTGTTTGCTGTTGCTTTTGTTTTTAATTCACAGGAGTCCTGTAATTCAGTAACCAGCACACCTGAACAATTACGGTCACAACAGTAATCCAATTCAGACACTTGCCAATTTACAGATCTTGGCTCAGGGCATATCAATCCACTTATTTTTGACATATTGGCTCTTAGCCATTCAACCACTCAGTCAACATTTCTTTTATCTTCTAGTATATGCCAGCCCATGAGCTAAATTCTAAGGACAAAGATATGTAGGATATGATCTCTGCCTGCCTTAGAGAGTTCAGCCTAGAGGATAGTTTAAAATTAAATTTCAATAATAAAGTGTTATTTCTTATTAGCTAACACATTAGTGCAGCCACAAGGGTAGACATGTGCTCCCAAAATCTTGCAGCCCATAACCTGAAATTCTGTTTTCCTCAAAATGGTGACTAGGCCATCTAAATTATTTCTAAATGGTGTTTCAGCAACAAGATGGACATGAAAATCAAATCTTAAAATATGTTAAACAAAACAAAACAAAACACTTAGCCATGTCAAGTCCTAAAGCAATGACAAATGTCAATTTGGGTTGTTTAGATAACTACATATTTCCATATTAATAAAATGATTTTGTTCGTAGTCCTCCAGAAAACTTTGTTTAGGCACGAGCTGTTAACATGCAGTGACAGTGTGGCCCTGATATTTACTATTAATATTGTTTCTCAGCAAGTTTCATGAACTGTAAAATGGGGATTACAGTGGTACTAATCTCAGAGGGTTATTGTGGGGATTCAGTGATACGATATACTAAAAATTGAGCAGAGTGCCAGGAACACGGAAACTCAGTGTCTCTATAATTATTATTACATAAGGAAATTTAGAACATTGTTAAGAGGACAGCTACTAACTAAATATAAGTCGTGCTCATAAAAGAACCATTATCTCTGTTTAGAATTTGTTCTATTATGTTTGTCATAGGTGCAAACTTACTAGACATTATATTAAATTATGTGGAAGTGGGCATATTAAATTGATGATGAGATCCTTAAAATGTGGCCATTGTATCAGCAAGAGAATCTAGAAATATATTACAGGGTGGGAAACATAACACTGTTCCTATCATTTATGAGCTACAAAGATTAATGATTTATTACTGGGCTCATTAATCAAAACTGTGTGACTTTTTTTTTTTTTCTTAAGGAGCAATTCCACTGTTCAAGTCAATTAGCCCACCAAAGCTATTACACCAAAGAAGCTGCAATGTTATTCAGACTTCCCCGGGAGTATTTAGAGTATAAAATAAATGCTATTATTCAGAAGATACCGAATTGCTAAGCTTCTTAAATTCATACAATTGGGAACCTGCAGTACATTAAAATGCTGAAACTCATTAAGAGACTTTTTTCCCCAGCTTTAGAGTTATTGGCATTCTCAGCACTGTTAAGAACAATAAAACGCTCCTGGCTTCAGAGGAGAGAGTGACTTGAGCTCCTTCAGCTCCACTTCAATGAATCACTGAGGCAAAACTGGCACCCACCCTTTGAGACAGTGACAGATTCTGCTGGATTATGCTAATACCTAAATAGGACTGCAAAATTAGCTACTATGTTGCACTAATGAGGGGAGAAAAGAGTAACTTGTGCATATTGATCATTTATCTTTACCTTCCTAGAACTCTATTCAAAATGTCTTAGCATCTACCTATAAAATATTTGTCATAATTTTTTTTTAATTAGAAAATATAGTTTATTTAAAAGTAACTTAGAGAGAGAGAAGATTCACCTCCCCAGGGTAGGGGAGGGGGCCAAAGCCAGGAAGCATGGCGACAGCCGTAGCTCAAAGAGCACATGGCCACACCAGAGTCTAGCAAGGCAACGGCCTGTTTGTTATAATTTTAACCCATAAAATAAAGTAACATTTTATGAGTCCCTTCTTATGCCCATGAATTACTCAAGGAAGTGGGGGAAAAATAAAACTAGACTTAAAGTGTGATAAAAACTATTAAATGTGGAAGGAATTTTGGAATTTCAAATTGACTACATGGCACACATCATAGTAATCATTGATTTAGGCAAGAAAAATCAGTGGATGTCAAAACTAGTGAGTGAAAGTTTGATGAGAACGTGGAAATGTGCATCAACTCAAAGAAACTTCCCACAAAATACAAGGGGAAAACAGTGACTTTTCCATAGAGACAGTTAGCAGACATCACCTTAAACAAGTAATCGAAGTGATATCAACCAGAATGGGATGAAGAGATACTATGTGCCTCCTGATATAATACACTAAGGAGGACACCACAGCACTGTGGCATTCCTTCCACAAGTGTATAACCTGAGTCTAATCATGAGAAAACATCAGACAGACCTAAGGTGAGGAACAATCTACGTGATAATTGGTCTGTAATCTTAAACAATCTTAAAACGAACAAAGACTGAAAAATGATTGCAGATTGAAGGACACTAAGAGACAGGTAAATGTAACATTTAATCCTGGATTGAATCCTGGATCCCAAACCCTCCACTACAAAAATGTTTTGTTTATTATAAAGGACAAGAGTGGAATAACACAAAATTTGACTAAATTCTATGGATTAGAAATTTCTATTGTGTCAATGTTAACTCCCTACCATTGATTATTTTACTGTAAGCAAATATTGTTATTAGGGCATACAACTAAAGTATTTATGGATAAAGGGGCATCATATCTGTAATTTACCCTTAAACATCTTAGAATAGCAATATACATATGTTTACAGAGAAAGTGATAAAACAAATGTGAGAGATATTCATATGTGGAAAATCTAGTAAAAAGCATTATCCTACTTCTGTAACATTTTTGTAAGTTTGAAATTATTCAAAAATAAAAATTAAGACATCTGCAAAAATAAAATAAACAAGCTGTTGATCTTGATAGCCAAAATACAAATAAAGTTTTCGTCATAAGTACTTTACCTTATAAAAGAAACATTAGATTGTACATTTTCTGTCTTGCATTCAAACTGCACTCCCTCAAGACAGAAAGAATACCAAACATAAAATTCAGCATCTGCTTCCCCTAATACTGCATGATTGCATGCTCAACAATACCTTGCACATTTGTTTGGTTCATTTGTATACAATTAGCTCTTGGTATCTACTAAGGTTTTTGGTAACACTTCTGCTTAGGTAATTGAGTTGAGAGAATGAAGATAGAGATTCAAATTGGATTCCAGGTATCAGTAAGCAATAGTACATACAAGAAGAGCCAGATAAATTATCTTTAAATGTAGACATATTATTATGCATCTGACAATGGCCTAACATTGTCAGATGCATAATAGAAACTCAAAGTGAAAGGAACAAAACAAACAACCCCATTAAAAAGTGGGCAAAAGGCATGAACAGACACTGCTCAAAAGATGTCATGCAAGCAGCCAACAGACACATGAAAAAATCTTCAACCTCACTAATCATCAGAGAAATGCAAATCAAAACTACAATGAGATACCGTCTAGTTCCAGTAAGGATGACTATCATTAATAAGTCAAAAAACAACAGGTGGTGGCATGGGTGTGGAGCAAAGGGAACGTTTTTACACTGTTGGTGAAATGCAAGCTAGTTCAACCTTTAAGGAAACAGTGTGGCGATTCCTAAAAGAACTAAAAGTTGATCTTCCATATGAACCCAGTAATCCCTCTCCTGGGAATATACCTGGAAGAACATAAATCGCTCAACCAAAAAGATACTTGCACATCCATGTTTATCGCCACGCTATTCACAATAGCAAAAACATGGAACCAACCCTGCTGCCCACCGAAAGCAAACTGGATAAAAAAAATGTGATACATAGGCACGAGGGAGCATTATGGAGCCATAAAGAAGAACAAAATCATGAACTTCACAGCAACTTGGATGGAGTTGGATACCATCATACTAAGTGACCTATCACAGAAACAAATAACTGAATACTGCATGTTCTCACTGTCAGTGGGCCCTGAACACTAGTCACATTAGCAAAAAGGTGGGATGGGCAATTGCTGAGCACTGCTAAGGGAGGGAGGGAGAAGGGAGGGTAGGAGACATGTGATAACACAAAGGGTGAATGGTCCACTGCCAGGTGGAGCAAAGGCCAAACTCGGCCTGCACACAGCTTAATCATGTAGTTAATCCACACTTGTTCCCCACAGCTCTATAAGAAATAAATTTATATAAATAAATAAAATGAAGACATTTCTTTTCCACTGCCACTGTGGTCACCTGACCCTGTCAGATTTTTCCCCTCATACCGTAGCCTGGATATGCGTTAGCAGAATCATTTCTTCATTAGTAGACACAAAGTTGGTGGTGGTTTTATGTGTCTGAAGATGGGATATGGCAGTGGTTACTATTTTTGAGTAATGCATAGACCTGTGATTCTGAAACAGGACAATTTTGTCCCTAAGAGTACACTTGGGGTCGGGCTCAGTGGCTCAGCCCATAATCCCAGCACTGTGGGAGGCCGAGGCGAGTGGATTGTCTGAGCCTGCGGGTTCGAGACCAGCCTGGGCAACTTGGTAACACCTTGTCTCTACAATAAATCAAGAACTTAGCTGGGCGTTGTAGCACGCACCTGTAGTTTCAGTTACTTGGAAGGCTGAGGCGGAAGGATCACCAGAGCCCAGCAGGTTGAGGCCGCGGTGGCCAAGAGGCGTGCCACTGCCCTCCAGCCTGGGTGACAGAGTAAGACTCCAACTCAAAAAAAAAAAAAAAAAGAGTACAGTTGGAAACATCTGCAAACATTTTCATTTGTCACGTCTGCATCGAAGGGATTGTTACTACACAGGAAATTCCCCTACAACAAATAACTATCCGTGAAAGAAGTATTCGTCCTGCATTGAGATACCCTGATATTGGAACTCTTTAAGAAGGAAGAAAAATATAGTGCTATTATTTATCTAGTATGTTCTTATATATTTAATGCATCATTATATTTTATGTCATATCTGTATACATACAACTTCAAGTGCTGATTTGATTTGGTGTTTTTATTGGTGTTTTTGTTATAGAGTCCTTTAATATATATAAGCATATAATGAAGTATAAATGCCTCTCTTTATAGCTTGACTACAACTATTAAGCCAAACACACTTTAAAATTACATAAAAGCAAACTTGCATAAACAACACAATTCAATTAAAATATTAATTTAGTATCACAGATAATGTCATTTTGCCTAATCTAAATTGCCACTTGCAGTGTGAATATGCTACTGTCTGCTGCAACACTAAATATTTTTGAAATTCATAGGCCATATTTCCTTGCACCATATACAATTCTGATTCTTCCACTACTTTTTTCTATAAAACCTTCATCTGAATGTAGCTTGCCATGATAACAGCTCTTATTTGGTTTAAAAAGCTTCATTTACTTATTAAGTCAGCCTGTCTTCTCTTTCTTTCATTAGCCCCAGACAATGACAGTGGGCCCCCTTGGCACCATATGATTACAGATATAAATACAGACACAGACAGTGACATCAACTGGTCCTCCAGGTGATTTCAAATATGCTTTCATAATTTTAAAAAGATGACCATGGAATGAAAAGCCCCAAATGTATACCTTCACACAGGGAACTCATGAATCCTTAGAAATGGTTTACATAGACTCTAGTGAGAAAGATGTCAACACAATTTTTAAAAGCCAGGGATTTTAATTTTGTTTTTTAATTTATTTTTTTTGAGTCTGAGTCTCACTTTGTCACCCAGGCTGGAGTGCAGCGGCACACTCACGACCACCACAGCATCAACCTGCTGGGCTCAGGCGATCCTTCAGCCTCAACCTTCCAAGTAGCTGGAACCACAGGTGCATGCCACCAAGCCCAACTGATTTTTTGATTTATTGTAGAGACAAAGTCTCACCAAGTTGCCCAGGCTGGTCTTGAACCCCTGGGTTCAGACAATCCTCTCGGCACTGCCTCCCAAAGTGCTTGGATTAAAGGCGTAAGCCACTGCACCCAGCAAAAAGCCAGGGATTTTTGTACATGATCAATACAATTTCAAATCCCAAAGCACTTACATGTTAACCACATATCAATGTATATTTGTGTAAACATACACACATATTTATATTTTATAATTCCAGACTGCTGAGTTCATCTCGAATTTTTGTTTCCTCATCATTTAAAATAATAATACTACTACCAGAGGGTTACTGTAAAGATTAAATGGACACTTTGTAGACATTAAGATTATTCCTTTTCCTCATCTTAACTGACTGCATGAATTCACTTGGGTGCCTGCCCACATTTTCATCTAAAGTATTTGAGAAACAAAATAAAATTTAGATTGAGTGAGTAGGTAACTGCATCAATTTTAGAAGCCTACATTAAAGGAAGCATTAAATCAAAATATTTCTACGTAAACATAATCATAACTAATGTATTAGAAAATCTGGGTAAACTGTACCTGTTTTAACATAGATCAAATCAGAAACCATAGAGGACAGATAGGAAGGACAGAAGGACAGAAACCATGGTTTCTTTTTATTTTTTTTTCTTTCCACTTCTATTACCTGGAGAACCTTTTAAGAAGTGCCAGATTAAGACTCTAAAACAACTAAATATGATGTAACTTACACAGAGAAAGGATTGACACATTTCAGTTTTACTGAAAAGAAAAATACTACAAAATTCACCAAATTCAAAACATTTTCATAGAAGACAGAGCTAAGGCAGGAAAGAGCTTTCTGTGCACTGAGTAAAGACAAAAGGCTAGTGTGGTTGAGGAAGAGGAAACTAGGAGGTAGTGGCATGAAATGAGGTGGGAAAGGTAGTCAGGGGCCCTTCTAAACCCTGTTGGGCCTACATACTGGAAATTGAAATTATGTTAAGTACGATGGGAAGGCCTTGAAGAATCTAAAGTGGCAAAAGACACGATCTGATTTGCCTAAAAAATAAATGTGTGTATTCGAGAGTAGGGCACTAAGAAATGGAGCAGGATTCCCATTAGGTAGGGAGCTGATGGAGGAGACCAGGAGAGTCCTGGATACCGCAGTGAAGATGTTTGTAAAGAAAACTGGATTTAAAGACACCTGTGCTATGGATGAAGTCTACATATATTCTGATGCATAAGATGTGAGAAATTGGAGAAAGGGAGGCTAAGGGAGGATCTCAGAATTTCGACATTGGCATCTTTGCCCACACAGTGCCTATTTATTGTCACAGAAGACACAGAGAACCAGCTTTGAGGGGGAAATTTAGAATTTTATGAATATGTGTGTATGTTTACATAAATATACATTTATATGTGGTTTTGGATACTTCAAGTTTGATATATTCATTAGACATCGAGGCTGACAATCCAATTTATCTAGTTTCAACTAATAAGAGTAGTGAACACGTGTGAATGTAAACACTCAGGAACCCTGGAAATCCTAAATCTGGTTTTATGGGTTTAGTTTGGCCTAACAAATTTGGAGAATTGGGCAGACAAGAAGTATATCTTTTTTGCAAGTAAAGTAATGCACATATTAGATTATAAAACACTACCTAGAGCCAAGCACCTGAATGATAACCATGTCCAATTTTTTCCCTGAGAACAGAAAAGACCTGCCCAAGATCTGAAAGCTAATGTTATAGCTGGAAATTAGATTCTCCCAGTTCTGAGTTCAATATGTCTATCATTACGAAGACCTTTCAGACTTTTATGAGGAATATCTTCACAACGTACAATTTCCCTTCAGGTTATTTCATTGTAGAACCTTGAACTTAAAGCCTACTTTGTGAATCGGTGACACTTAGAAAATCATTAAAAATGGAGATTCTTAGGTCTCACCTCAGGCCTACTAAATCAGATCTTTATTTTAACAAGATCCACAGGTGATTTATGTGTACATAAGAGTCTGAGAAGCACTGTTTTAGAAGTCAAATCACTCTTGGTTTTATGGAGAATTACTTAGTATCCTATATGTTCATACAGTAAAATCAGGACAAAAGCTGAGCACTAGACTCACATAAATGGATACCTAGTCCACTCTAATTAGTAAGTGAGGAACGCTGCCATTAAAACAGAAACAATGTAAACATGTTCTGACTTGGAATGTATCCAGGATACAGTACTGAACTTAAAAAAAAACTCGTAGAAGAACAGCATGCAGATAAGGATTATAGATGCTTCTCGTGCGCCACAGCATTTTCTCATCGACTTGCTTTTTATTTTTATTTTTTTGAGTCAGAGTCTCACTCTGTTGTCCAGGCTGGAGTGCAGTGGCATGCTTACAGGCCATCGCAGCCTCGACCTGCTGGGCTTAGGCGATCCTTCTGCCTCAACCTTCCAAATAGCTGGAACCACAGGCATGTGCCACCATGCCCGGTTAATTTTGTTTTGGTTTATCTTAGAGACGAGGTTTCACCAAGTTGCTCAAGTTGGTCTAGAACCCCTGGACTCAGGCAATCTTCTTGCCTCCATCTCCCAAAGGGCTGGGATTACAGACGTGAGCCACTGTGCCCAGCTCCAGCCTCTTCATCTGAGGTGCAGTCTATGTGGGTCTTTGGAGGTTTCGCAGCAGAATTGAGTTCCAATTGCCTACAGCCAAACCTGCTGCACAGAGCATCCTTTTTGGACTTTTTCCCCATCCCTACTTCATTCCCCCCACTCCTTTACTTTTATTTGTATGAATCACCTTCCCCTAAGCTAAATGCACTCAAATACCTGTCTCAGAGGCTGCTGTAAGGGAAAATGATATTTCAAAAGTGTACATAATACAGCTATGTGATATACAGAAGTATATAGTCTTGAAGGTACGTGTGTGCATAGAGAGAGATGAGAAAGTTTACATATGAAAATGATGATGTTTGTCTCTGAGGGCAGATTGACAGATGATTTTTACTTCAGATATTTTTGTGCTATTATCGTTACTACGACTGATTTACATTTTTATTAAAAAAAGAGAAAAATGGAAAACATAGGAAAAGAGCTCTTTTAATACCAATACTAAAGATAGGGAACCAAATGTCAGCACATACTACGAAATTACATAATCAGAACTGTCATTGATGATGGTCTGTCTGTGGCTTCCGTTTCCCATGAGAATCTGACTGATAATACAATAGATCTCTTCACAAAGGGTGCCCCCTTCATGGTCTTTGTGAATTTTTTTCCCTGAAAAATACAAAACGCTTGCAGCAAAATCCAAAGTTAAGGATGCAGAAAAGCTACAAGGCATAATGAAGAGATCTAAACAAGTTATTATCAACTTGCCATGCAGCTAAATCATTTTTCTGCTTTTTCTCCTACTCTATTTTAAAGTTTACACTAGCATCACTGAGTCTGAAGTTTAATACTCATAGGGGAAGTGAGAGAATTGTAAGAGTTTAAACCCCACGATCCCAATGGATCAATGACTTCACTCCTGTACACAATGAAGAATTGTGCCAACTTTCACAGAAATGTTAAATAGATTTTCAAAAATCAGCCATTTAGTAACTCTGATTTAAAAGACACCAACTCTACGCCAGGTGCAGTGGCTCAAGCCTGTAATCCAAGCAATTTGGGAGGTGGAGGCAAGAGGATTGCCTGAGTCCAGGGGTTCAAGACCAGCCTGGGTAACATGGTGAGAACTTGTCTCTACAATAAATCAAAAAATTAGCTGGGTGAGGTGGCACACGCCTGTGGTTCCAGCTACTTGGAAGGCTGAGGTGGAAGGGTCACCTGAGCCCAGCATTGAAGCTGTGGTGGTCATGAGTGTGTCACACCACTGCACTCTGCCTGGGCAACAAAGTGAAACTCCGACTTAACAACAACAAAAAATAATAAAATAAAAAACAAAAAACACTAACCCATATAGATACGAAAGAAAAACCGGATCTCATGGTTATGTCAGAATTTTCATTTTAATGCTAGCAATTTATAACTTGTATTTTAGCAAGACTTGGGGTAGAGAAAGAGACAAAAGAGAAGAAAGAATGTGGCTATTACAAAAATGAATGCATATGCTTAATACAATTTATTGCGGAGAAAAACACCTTTGACCAGAAGTGAAGAGAAATTGTGTGGCAAAGACAAAACAAAGCAAAAACTATAAAAACATCAAAAAATATGAATAATGAATCATGACGACTGCCTTTTATGAAGCACTTGTTATGTATTGAGCACTGTGACTTGTATTACCTCTAATCCTTATGTCTCACCTTCAATGTAGGTATGATTGCCATCACTGTGTTGCAGATAAAACAACTAAAGTTTTGAGTGGATAAAGGACCTACCACAAATCACAGAGCTACCATAATCAAGACTCAAACCAAGACAGTAACTCCACCATTGAAACTCTTAAAAGATACCAGACTACCATCAATAATGTAACTTGTGCCACTATTGTACATTGTATATGTATTGTAATGTTTAATATGCATAATGTGTGTATATGTATAATATATGTGTGTGTTATTGTATATAATTATAACTAGTTTACTTACAATACCAGCCATAAATGTTATTGACCAAGAGAGAAACACTTGAGAATATACTAATTTAGACTACCAACTAAAGCTTTAGGAAACCCAGAATCTCCCAGGATATGTGGGATGGGGAAAAAATTAATTAATAACAACTATGTAGATACTTTTTGACCTGCTTCTATCAGAGTACTTGAAGCAAAACTGGAAATATCCTACATAAGTGGAAAGTTTAGTTTACAATGCTTCTATATAATCGGGAATCTTGTTTTTATTAAAAATGATTCTTAAAGAAAGTTTTAACAGAAGGAAAATGGCACTTTTATAAAGTTATATGAGGAAAGCAGGGAAAAACTGTGTTGGCACATAAAATACTTGCACAGAAAAGAACTAGAAAGAAACACATCAAATTTTTTTGTATTGGTTTTTCCTTTTTTAAAAATTTATTTATTTTAAGGATGTGGAGTACAATTCAGGATTAGGTTTACAAGTGGTCATCATACAGGTAAAGTTTGGGCCTCCCTTTGGTCCCTACTTTGCCTGGTTTGAGATCAGGTACCCCTATTGTTACTATGTACCCCCTACTTTCCTGGCAGTATCCTGCTCCTGCCAGTCCCTTTCTAATACCATTTTATGGCAAATGTTCAGGGTCCGCTTATGAGTGAGAACATGAAAACACATTAGATTTTTAATAATGTTATCTGCGGGTAATGGCCTCAAGAATATACTTTCTTCTTTTTTGTTATCTGCAGTTTCAAGTGTTTTAACATAGAAAAGATAAGACTCACAGCATTAGCGAAATAATTAACTTAATGTAAACTCAGAGCTTAATTTCCCTTCAGCTTGTTTTTAGAAAGCCATATGTGTCCTTTGCTTTCAGCAATACTGTACAGTAATAAACAAATATTTTGGCCCCATTATCTCTGCCTAGATATCTTAACTCTGTACCTGAGTATATCTGGGAGATCCATTTCCAACAGTAAACTTACTAGGCCATAGGAAATACAAATTTAATGTGTTTTGGGTATTACCCTAAATCTGGTTGGAAGTTCCATTTTCCTCACATACCTACTATATTAGGACGACCCATCATTTTAATCATTGCCAACTATTTGCTGAATTCAGGGACCACCTATACCTCCAGGTTTTTGAGTCACTGAAATTCCAATGTCATCTTTTAAAACCCCTTTTTTGTTAACTTCCTAAAAATAAAAAGGTAGAACAAAAGATGAAAAAGATCTAAGGGTAATCAGTCCAGTTGGGGATTTGCACAGACGATGTGAACATTTACATAGAGGTGTAAACAAACATGGTAAGGCCTTGATGCGCTACATTTGACAATGCCTTTGTTGAATACTTACAATGTCCCAGTAGGTAGCATACCCTGAAAAAATGATTTGTCACTAAAGACCTGGGCCCGTGGCTTCACCTCTGACCTTGTGATCGGTTTTTCACTTCTCAGTTACCAGGTCTGTGAAATGAAGCTAATTACAGAAAAAGTCATTTCTGGGCAATGAGGATTAAAGTAGTAATACATTGAACATGAAGGGCAGTTCTCCAGAAGATGATGCTGTCAACATGTGTGCTTAGTCACATGGTTGGAAGAGAGTAAGCTCTGATTCCAGGGAAGTCATGACAGATAGATTTGATCTGCTTGGCTTAAATTGTAGGCAGAAATTTTGGAGATGTGTGGAAAGGTAGAGTCGTAAAAAGATGCAGTGATACACAAAGAAAAAGGCATAGGTTTTGAGTTACAAAAACTCATTCTACTAACTTAACTCGCTGCTTAGTCTCTCCGAATCTCACTTTTCTCAGTCATAAATGAAGCATACTATACCAATGTCACAGAGCTGCTAGGTAAATTAGGTGAGCAGCTCTGAAATGCCCAGCCAGTGCTTGGCACAGATGGGCACCTCTCAAGTAGCCCCAGGATTTCACATTGGCTCATTATAGAAATAAATCTTGCCCGACCGGAGGATATTATTTTACAACCCACAAAGGACAGGGAAATCACCTTCAGGAAGATATTTTTCAAACCGCAACTTCAAACAAAACCTCTAAACGGGCAGGAGTCGGGGCCACAAGGAGGTATGGAATTATCTTCAAGAAGTTGTAGCTTTTATTTTTTTCCAAGAAGTTGAAACAATTGCCTATTGTCCATGGGTGATGAAACTACATAAGATCCCTTGTGCTTTGTAACATGGAGAATAGACAGCTCACTCCCCAAATAATGAGACATGGCCCAGGAAGAAAGATGTGCCAGAAGGCCTGTAACTGCTAACTGCTGTCATATTCTTCATGGGCCAGGTTTCAAAAAAAGAGCTCATTCAATATGACCTCCATTTCTTCAGAGCTATTACTTGAGAGAGACAGAGAGAAAGAGAGAGAGAGAGAGAACGAAAGAGAGAAAGAACATGTGTGCACCCACATGCCTAGACATCTAAACTACTTTCTCCAATCTAATCCTACCTCACATGTTAAATGGGAAGAGGAAAACCCATAAAGTAACTTGCTATATCTGCTCTTTGCACTTCTAGCAAGAGGAGAGCTAAATATTCACTCTCCATCTGTTCCCTCCCCTATCTGTGACCCTATGAGGTTTCATCAGGTCTCAGGGGTTATTGTATTGTATTGTATTGTATTGTATTGCATTGTATTGCATTTGAGCCAGCGTCTAACTGTCGCCCAGGCTGGAGGGCAGTGACATACTCGCAGCCACTGCAGCCTCGACCTGCTGGACTCAGGCGATCCTTCCACCTCAACCTTCCAAGTAGCTGCAACTACAGGCACACACCACCACGCCCAGCTAATTTTTTGATTTATTGTAGAGACAAGGTCTTGCCAAGGTGCCCGGACTGGTCTTGAACCTGCGGGCTCAGGCAATCCTCTCGCCTCAGCCTCCCAAAGTGCTGGGATTACAGGCGTGAGCCACTGCACCCGGCAGGTCTCCAGGTTTTAAATTCTATCTGTAAGTCATATCTCCTGTCCTCTATTCTTCCTTAGTCTCCAGACTAATGTGCAATAACAACTGTCTATTCAAGATTTCCACTTCGACATCACATAGATACTGTCCCCATCCTACTACCAACTTACTCCTCGCAGTCCTCTCCATCTTAGAAAGTGTAACTAACCCTTCCATTGCTCAGGTTACAAAACTTGAAGCCGGCTGGTCTCGGTGGCTCAGCCTGTAATCACAGCATTTTGGGAGGCCAAGACGAGTGGATTGCCTGAGCCCACAGGTTCGAGACCAGTCTAGGCAACTTGGTGAGACCTCGCCTCTACAATAAATAAAAAATTAGCTACGCATGGTAGCTCACGCCTGTAGTCTACTACAGGCTACTTGGAAGGCTGAGGCGGAAAGGTCGCCAGAGCCCAGCAGGTCAACACTGGGGTAGCCGTGAGTGTGCCACTGTACTCCAGCCTGGGCAACAGAGTGAGACTCCAACTAAAAAAAACCCAAAAACAAACAAACAAAAACTTGAAGTCATCCTTAACTCCTTTCTTTCTTTGATGTTTCTCATTCAGTCGCTAAATCCTGCTAATTCTGCTTTCCAGATTGTTCAGAGTAGCCACTTCTCCATGTCTGCACTGCTGCCCATGTCCATTGGTCCTAGATTATCAGGGTACTTCCTGACTGGTCTCTCTGCTTCCACCCTTGCCCATCTATAGTGCCATCCCAATGCAGCAGATTGAATAATCCTTCCAAAACTGCAAATTTTGTCATGACACTTTTCTGCTCAAAATCTACAATGGTTTCCCATCTCACTTAGAATAAAAGCAAATGTCCATAAAATGATCTGCAGTGCCCTATTCTATGATGTTTGCCCTCTGACCGCCTCACCTCATCCCTGGCTAACTCTGCTCCATCATTCCGGCTTCCTTGCTGTCTGTCAAACAACCCGGGCATGTTCCTGCCTCAGGGCTTCTGCCCCTGATGTTCCCTCTGCTTAGAATCATCTTTCCCCAGAAAATCACAAGGCGCTCACTGAGATCTTTGCAATAGATCTTTGCAAACATGTCAACTTCTCAGAGAGGCCAACCTGTACTACTTTACTTAAAATTGTACCCAACCACTTTTATCTCACTCCTTTACATGTTTTTTTTTTGAGTTGGAGTCTCACTCTTTCGCCCAGACTGGAGTGCAGTGGCTGCTCCCGGCCACTGCAGCCTTGACCTGCTGGGCTCCGGTGATCCTTCCGCCTCAGCCTTCCAAGGAGCTGGAACTACAGATGTGTGCTACCACGCCCTGCTGATTTTTTGATTTATTGTAGAGATGTGGTCTCTCCAAGTTGCCCAGGCGGGTCTCAAACCCGTGGGCTCAGGCAATCCACTCACCTCAGCCTCCCAAAGCACTGGGATTACAGGCTGAGCCACCGAGCCTGGCTCCTTTACATGTTTTAACTTTTTGCAGAACAAGATGGCACAACACAACTTACTATATCATTTTTCTCATTTTGTTAACTTTCTCCTACATGAAGGGACAAGTTTCAAGGGTATACCATATTTCTTGCTTTGTTCATTGATGTGGTCCTAGCTTCTGGAAGAGATCCTGACACATAGTAGGTACCCAGTAAATATCTGTTAAAAGGTAGAAGAGATTTTTAGCAGAGTTCTGGAGCACTGAATAGTTCCATTGCTCTCAGGACATTGCATATGCTCAGAGGAAGTAGAGATTCACTACATGAGAATGGATTAAGGTATAATGTATTTTCTTACTCATGTTTGTGGCTAGCATGTTTGAAGAGAATGAGGAGAGGCAGGACTTGAGATGTTTCCTAGGCCAGAAGCTAAAACAGTACAAGTACAAATATACTCTCACTTTTCTTATGGTATAGAAAAGATCAGTCTTTTTTGTAGAGAGGAACTGGCACTGAGGGTGGCCAACCAATCTATGGTATACTCACAGAACCAGGAAAAACATTGACTTCCTCTAGTCACTAGGCTGACTGTAGGCTTCTATCACAGATTTTTCTCTTTGACTCTAGAAATGGTTTGCTAGGTAGCCTGGGAGAAGAGAACATTATCTCTTCTCTCTCTCTCTCTCTTTTTTTCCCCAGGGTGAAGCTGCTTATTATAACATCTCTTAAGGATTTAAATCATCCTTATATGGGGTCAGAATGCAGACACCCAGAATAAGGAGAAGGTAAACATATTTTACCAAAGTACAATATGGAAGAGAACATTAAGAAAAGGGAGCACGAAGAGAAATTTCAAGCAACTGAACATTTTTCTAATGTCTGATATTACAAGGAGTATATAACCAGTGGCACAAATGGACTCGCTTGAATCACAATACTTTTAAAAAGCTCAAAATGATATAATAGATACTGGTCACAACAATCAATCACTAGAAAGGTCCTGGGGTATTAATATTACCAAAATCACACCCTCACAGTGAAAGTATATTAAGGTTCTCCAGAGAAACAAAACCAATAGGATATCTCTCTCTCTATTTATTACAGGAATTGGCTCACACATTTATGGAAGCAGAGAAGTCTCAGGTTATGCTGTCTTCAAGTTGGAGAACCAGGAAAACTGGTGACGTAATTGAGTCCTAGGCTAGAGGCTTGAGAAACTGAGAGTCTGCTGGTATAAGTCCCAGAGTCTGAAGTTTGAATCTGAGGTTCTGATGTCCCAGGGTGAGAGAAGAAGGATTTATTAGCTCCAAAAGAATATCAACTTACCCTTTTTCTGCCTTTTTGTTTGATCTGAACTCTCAGCAGATTGGATAAGGCCCACCCACATTGCGGAGGGGCAGATTTTCTGTACTCAGTCTAATGATCCAAATTCTTATCTCTTCCAGAAGCACTTTTATTTACATATTCAGAAATAACTTTCTGCCAGCCATCTGGGTATCCCTTAACCCAGTCAAGCTGAGACCTAAAATTGTCCATCACAGTTAGGGATAGCTTTAAATCTCCGTTCACAGAAACAGAAAACATCCCTTTCTCTTCTATAATGAACCATAAATGAAATGAAGGGAGAAATTTCCAATTCTCCAACCTACAGACTTTATTCACAGGGAGAATGTTCTTCTATCATAATTAATCACATAAAGAAGAAAATGAAGTAGCAAGGTGGTCACCTAAAAGCATAGTGACTCTGTTTATTTACGAGCTACCCAAAGATGAACAGTTGCCATCCATTGAATTTTTAACCCCTTTATAAGTTGTGCTAGTATTCACTTTCATGTTGGTAACTAATTTATTTGGCATGCTTTATTATCTTCCTTTTCTTCAATTACTAGCAATAAGCCAGATGTTTGCTCAGTCACAAAAGGCAACAGTTAATCCTCATTATAACTCTTTCCAAAGTTTAGAATTGTCCATCCTATTTACTAGGTTAGGACCAGGGTGTGCCAAAGATTTGACTCTGTGTTTGGAGCCATGGGAAGAGGGTGACCCTTGGAGGAGAGAGCTTGATTCTGGCCTGGCTTTTGCCACGAGCTCATTCTGAGAGGCTGGGTGAGTAGCTTGACCCCGCTTGGCTCTCAAGTTTCTGCATCTGTTTGAAATGGTTGGATTAGGTAGTCTCTAAGGTCCCTTCAGGTTCCAAATTTCATGACTGTATCCATCAGGCAACCTCATAGGCTACACTCCAAGTTCCTTAGAGGCCAGGAACATGACCCAGTTACTCACATTTAGGCCAAGTCCACAGACCCAAACCATCGAAACTCTCTTCCCAAACATGTTCAGAACAGCTCGAAGAGCCAACGAATGTGGAGAAAATCATTTCCAGGAACAGCCTAAGGGACACATTCAACAATGGGCCAAAATTACACATCCAGTTGGTAAAGGTGGGGTCATGAATTTAATCAAGCTCCAACAAATAGGAAGGACAACACTAGGCTTTGGACAGGGTTATGATGAGAGCCAGTTGTTTGCAGAAACGGCTGCTAACCGAGCTAATATGCTGAGAAGAATGACCCAATGTTTGGGAACTGTTATGGAAAAGCTTAGCGATTAAGGTTTCTAGGTCTTTGTGCATATTAGCTATATCAATTGGGTTAAACATGCTGAGGTATAACATTTTGGGGAAAAAAGCATTGGCGACACAAGGGAAAAATAGTCATTTGTGTATTTTTGAACATTCTGAAAAATTAATTATGTAAAATACATATAAATAGTCACTGCCATCTAGAACAATAAAAAGTTTTAGGTCATGTTAATCAGCAAATACCTGGCTCGAACCCTGCTTGTTAGATACCATTTTCATATTGACTCATCTATTTTTTAAAAAAATAACATTTAGCCGGGCTCGGTGGCTCAGCCTGTAATCCCGTGCCTTTGGGAGGCTGAGGTGAGTGGATTGCCTGAGCCCGCGGATTCGAGACCCGCCTGGGCAAGCAAGACCTCATCTCTACAATAAATCAAAAAATTAGCCGGGCGTGGTAGCCCGCGCCTGGAGTTCCAGCTACTTGGAAGGCTGAGGTGGAAGGATCGCTGGAGCCCAGCAGGTCGAGGCTGCAGTGGCCGGGAGCAGCCACTGCACTCCAGTCTGGGCGACAGAGTGAGACTCCAACTTAAAAAAAAAAAAAAAAAAAATATATATATATATATATATATATATATATGTATATATATATATATAAAACAGCAACTGAGAAAGTTAAAAGAAAAATTAGAAATATAATAATGATCATAAATACTCATGTCAACTTTAATGCACTTCTTTCAGAAAGTGAGTTTTAAGAATCATGCATATTTTTTATTTGTTTGGTGCATGTTACATTGCAAATGAATGATTCACAAATATTGACTAAATATGGGTGTACTAGCCACCACCACCACGGATCACAAAAATATATGTATACACTGGATAATTTCATGGAACGACTAATGGTCTAATCAAAATGCCAACAGATTCCATTAAGAAACATTTTATGATGATCAAAAATTGTTTTAATATCTGAAAATTCCAAATTTGATAAATGCATACAATGAGAACTTCCATATACTACTGGCAGGAGTATAAATTAGTAAAACCATTTGAAGAGCAATTTGGCAATATGTGATAAAGATGTGCACACCCCATATTCATCTTGCGATTCACACAAATCCTCCACTTATGTATGCCTGTGTAATGAATGAAATTATTTTTTATGTGAATCCTGAGTGAAAATGAAACTTGCAGAATAATTCAGGAAAAAAAAAACATAAACATCTGCACACTTTTAATCATTTAAATATATCTATGCACATAAAATTTTGAACTAAAGGAATGACCATCACATTTATTAGAGAGGCCGCCTCTAGGGAGGTGGGGAAAGAATATGAAACTAGAGAACACACAAGACTTCAACTTCCTTCATTATTTTACTTTGCTTGAAGAAAGCAAATCTGACAAAATGTTAACCTTTGTCTAAGTTCAGTCTGCTATACCAAAAATACCAGAAACATCGTGGCTTACACAACAGTTTATTTCTCGCGGTTCTAGAAGTTGAGGGGAGTCCAAGATCAAGGCTCTGGCAGAGTTAGTGCCTGGTGAAGGCTGCTTCCTGGTTTATAAATGGCCATCTTCTCCTTGTGCTCTAACATGGTAGAAGGGAGAAAACTCTTGCCATTTCATTTCCTTATAAACACTCCATGACCTAATCCAAATTTACTTATCTTCTCAAGATCCCATACTTGGCCTTAACATAAGAATTTTGGCGGGGGTTGGGGAGGGGAACAAATATTCAGTTCATAATTTGTTAATTTGCCTGGGGCTTACATTGGTGTATGTTATTCTTTGTAAATTTGTCTCTGTTTTGAAAAAAATTTTATCATTAGTGATCTCAAGCTCATTGAAGTCTCTTATTTAAATTTACATGAATAATATATTACATATTAGTGACTACACAGAAATAAGAACTTCAGGTTATAGAGTCTCTCCTCTGTGTACTATATGACAATGTCCTTTTCATGTTTCCACTAATTCCTAAATTTTCTCGCAGGCACTAAAATTTTAAACATTACTAGTTAACATGTGTGAACATGTTTTAGTATCACATTTCACCTCTAGGCTAAATTAATATATTTTTTGCTACTTTTAAATACTAAGACATTTTTTTCTAAACTTATATTATTATTTTCTTTGCTTTATTGTCTAAATTCTAAAAAGTTCTAAATTCTCTAAATCCTATCATAAATTGTACTTATTATCTTGTGTACCTCTGCCCTACCATGTGACCATAGACATTATCCTGTCTTATTTTCATTTGCTCACTGTTCCTTCATTCACCAAGTTTTCTTCTTAGGCATTTACTCATTTATTTATTCATTCCTGTAACAAATACATATCAAGTACTACTCTGTACAAAGCTACTATAACTTAAGTGTCAGGGCTCTAATGCTAAATAAGATGGATACCACCTGAACTTTGGCGTACTTAAGACTAGTATGACATGTAGATAGGTAAATAGGCAATTAAAATATGACATGATACATGTTAATCTGGGAAAATGACAACATTACCAAACATGCCTAGCCTGGACTTGGTATTTATGAAATGCTGGCAGCTACATCTAAGCTCTGATCTGAAATGTGGTTAAGAGTAAGGAAGATCTATGGTGGCAGTGAAGGGGTTCCCAACAAAGGTAATATTATGTATAAGCCTTAGGAATTGGCCCTCTCTTCCCTAATAGGTCAAACATTTTCAAACAGTTAGACATACATTTTATATGTAAGGCAGTTTGCTGGGGTTTTAAGAGGGTACATAGAGATGAAAGTCTTGTTTCTAAGTAGCTCATGATTTAAAAGAGTGAGCAGTTTGGGGGTGTTTAAATTTAAAATATATCTAACTCTATTATAGAGTAGTAAAATAGTATTACATGCTCATATATAAAATAGTTTTAGGTGAAATATGGAAATGGAGTTTGTTGAAATAAGGGAAAATTAAGTCGGTAGAAGATATTGCATCAGAAGCTAAGCATTAGAGAAGTAGGTATTAGAAACAAAGGAGAGGGCAAGACAACCAGTTTTAATGTTTTATCCAGATATTGCTAGGAAAGGAATCATTTAACCTTGCAAGATGAAAAAATTAAATAAAAAGTCACATGTAGAAGCTCATGAGTCTTCTGTGATTCTATGTCAGCTCTCTGAGTGAGAAACTGTAGACACTTACTGCTGTTTTTATTTTATTAGATAATAGATACCCAATTGATGGTGAATGAAAGTACACACTAGCCATTTAATCACCAGATGTTTATTGAATACCTTCTTTTGCTAGATGACTTACTGAGTTTTAGAAATACAGTCAACAGAAGATGCCCATTCATTTTAGCCACTTCTTGCCCTCTGCTCTCAATCATATTTGATGATATATACTGTCTACATGGACCTTAACTTGTTGCCAATGGAAGACATTTCTGAAGTCAAGCTATTTCATTGCCTGCCCCTAGGTTGTTTTATTACCTGGTAAGAATGTCATATTTATCAAGTCCATCAAGCACTATTGACTAGAAAATTCCTTTGCATTACATATGTACACTTACGGTAGTTCTAATGTTGATGACTTTAAAATGCTCATCTTCCAATTAACTTTTTTGTGACTCTTTTATAGAAAAGGAAAAAAGAGTTTTAAAGTATTGCCTTTCTTTTGAATTTTAGAAAATTTTAGAATTATTATAAAGGGAAAACCTGATTTTAGTATTATTATTACTATTATTATTATTTGATGTTTGATGTGTTTTCTTCTTTATGGTAGTTTCTCAAAACATTTGAGAAAGCAACCAAAAACAAAGTTGTCCCTAGAGGTATAACCCAAAAGGAGCCCTGTGTCATTTTTCAAAATAAGTGCAATGTGAATTTTTTAAAAAGATACATAAAAAAGACTAAAGTGTTCTTTTCTCTCTTGGCTCTTTCCTCTGCTTGATTGGTCAGGAATGATGATGTAATTCATCATCTTCACTTCTGCTAGGATTAAACCTTTCAGAAATGCTGACAGGATCAGTAGGACATCTTTTCCCCTTTGTCTCCTCTAAAACTCAGTCATGGCTAATTTACCTATGGTGAAAGGAGCAAACATAAAATTCTAAAGGGACATTGCTTCATACAAATTGTACTGTTTACTCCTTTCAGATGCCACAACTTATTAAAGTAAACCATCATCAACTCACAATGATGAAATCATGAAGGAGCATTGTACATGTAACTTTAAAAATCATGCTTGCTGCGGAACAGATTGACTCCCTCAGGAAGACTGCTTTTGATTACAGCAAGCACCAAAACTAAGAAATAAAAATAAATAAAGAAAAATACACTGTGATTTTATTATTTGGAAACAACCATGATTCTTTTTTTTTTTTAAAGATAATTGCAACATGTATGCAATGCTATGATCTAAAATATAAATCTCCAGTTGTTTTTTAGTTGACTGTCCCATGGGTTTTAATTTATATCTTTGATCAGTTTGAACACTCCTGCTGTCATCCTGGGCAACATCAGCCATAGCATAAATGTTGGTGTATTAACTTTCTAGTATATCTGAATTTTAAACTAATAGCTAGTCAAAATGGATTGAACAGGGAGTAACCTAAATGTAAAAGGTGTAACACATAGATCATTAGATACATCTTCTGAGAGTTACAAAGAAGACTTGGAAAACATGAAGTGGATAGCATGTTCCTGGGAAGAAAAATGGAATATTATAAATAAATTTGTTCTTCTAGAATAAATGTATGGAGTGAAGTAAATTTTCTTTTATAATTTGACAAAATTTTTCTTTAGTTCATACTGAATAAGAATTTAAAAAATCTGGAGAAAATTTAAAAGTAAGATTGACACAATCTAGAAAAAAGTCTATTAAATATTAAAATGTTGCAATTATGTTCAATCTGAAAACTGAACAGAATAAATAGTATGAAATGAGACAAAAATCTAAAGTTTAATTATAAAAGATTTTAAACACAATAAAAAAGAAATTTATTAATCAATGAATCTTTAATAAAAATAATTTAAAGTATTTCTTAACTCTTTTAAACAAATTTAGAGCATATATCAAACCATATCAAATTATGTTTCAGCTGGATTGAAGTGCTCAGTGAATGATATAAACAATAAACACTTAAAATATATCTGGCTTGTCATGGGATGAGTTGTTCTTAGTGTAAAATTAGACACAAAAGAAAACGAAATAGAATGCATAATCCCTGTGAGAAATTTTATTATGGCAATCTAGAAAAACAGAGGCAAATTATAAATTGTCACATTTCATTAATAACAATTGAAAAGTAGTATTATAAATTTGTAGTTAATAGTTTCACCATAATAAAATTATACTAGTGTATCACTAACTTGTATAAGTAAAAAAGGAAATCAAATAATTTAAGGATAATGAAATACAAAAGTTTAAAACATCAGCAGATTCTATATGTACTAGCAAATTCTTTATGTCTGTATCGGAATTAAAATGTAAACAACAGAACTTTTTTTGAAAGTAAGGCAGTCATTTAAAATAGATCATACAAAATATTAATAATGTGGTAAAAGTGGTATTTTCTTATGTTGAGATATAAGTTGGAACAAATTGTTAGAAGGAAATTTTACTGAATTTGTCAAGAGTCACAAAGATATTAATGTCTAAGCACTACAGTTTGAAAATCCTCTTTAAGAAAATAACCCGGAAGATATTTATGTATTAAAGTGCTTACAGCAAAGTATTTGCAATAACTAAATTTGAGAATAACATCAAGAACTATTTAAGTAAGTTGTCTGTCAATGAAACTAGATATATATAGATTTTAATAATAAATGTCCACATTCTATCAAAGGAAAACAAAAACTTTCAAATAGTACATACAACATGTCTCAACCATGTGAAGTGTATATGAAATGCACATAACAAAGAAGTAAATGATCATTTAATTACTTATTTTCTTATATCTGCTCAAGAATATTTCAAAATTTTCAACAATGAGCATATACTCCTTTCACAACGGGAAAATATAATAACCTAGATAAATATAAAGGGATACTAATGTCTTAACAAAAATTCCTTAAATATATATTTTTGCAGATAAGAACACTGAATAATTCATGTTTTTGGTTCTTCATTAATTAAAATTTTTATGATTATAATTAAAAACAATGAGTTTTTTTTTTTTTTCTTGCTTGGCAATATTATTCTAAATACCACTTATGTGACTAAACAGATGAGAATAAGAACATTTTCAGCATTTCTGATACAGGAATTCTATTAAATATTGACACATAATAATACAACTACAAAGTGAAAAAGCCCTGATGGAGTCCATAGATGGTGTATACTTTGAATATTGATTTTTTTATATATGATGGTCTTAGGTCTGAGTTTGCAATACATAGCCTGAGGTGAAGATTGCAATTAGTCTTTATTTAAGAGATGCAGTGTCTGGGCAACAAATGTAAAGAACAGAATACCAAGACCCTTAAGGGAAGAAAGGGAAATTACGAAAAATGATGCACTAATATGCTGGCCAATGCTTCCGTGTCACACCTAAGGCAAAACTGAGCACTTAACAGATTAATTTGCTTGGTCTCATTCCACTGGACAGTGGCAGAAGTCTATATACTGAAATCACACCTTGTTGCTGTTTATCAGAAGAAGGAAACAAAGGGCTCCTCTGTCTCAACCATTAAATTTCCACCCACAGGAAGTTATAACCACAACCCTCCCCAAACACAGGCATATACCTTCTACTTCCTGGTTGCCCCTTCGGTGGTTGCTTGGAAAGCCAGACTTGTTGCCTTATAGTATGGTGCTTTCGTTCAGAAGGAAGGGACCAGAGACTGGTTAACCTGTCAGTGGTAGTTAAATTTTACAGCAAGCCTTCATGAACCTAAGTGGAATGGTCAGATACAGCAGTGTCTGAGGAGAAGTCAGAGGCTGTAATTCTGAGGAGAAGTCGGAGGCTGGAATTCTGAGGAGGTATGCATACCTAATACAACAGCTGTCCCTTATGTGTTTAAATGTGCTATGATTTATTCCACTAAAACAAAAATTAAATCCCAGACAAAAAACAATTCAGTGAAACTCTTTCTTTCTACCTGACATCCTTGCTTCCTTATCGGGTCAAATTCTCAAAATAATTATCTACAATCACAGTGACACCTAAAATCTCAACTTCCAATAATTACTCAGAACTCTTGGTATGTCAGTCTTTTTAAAGTACATTTTGAGTTCTAATCTGTTGGTTCTCCCTCTCTTTCACTGCTTTCCCCTTTGGTTCTTACTTTCCTTTTTTTCAGCATGGATTATATTTTTAAAAAATCTCTGTGGCATCTCTGCTCTTTTCCTATGTCACAAGTGTCGGGCACAGCTAAACGCTTCCTTTTTTTCTTCATCCTCTGTTTTCCTGGTGTCATTGATTACTTTCTCTAGTTTTGCTCCAGCCTCACTGGCCATTTTATCTCTGTCTGATTTTCGGGTTCTTCTCTTCCTCTCAATTTCTAAATGCTGTCATGCTGCAGGGCTTTTTTCTGTCACACAGTCAGGGTTGAAAACTATTTCTCAACGTGAAACAACTGTATCTTCTGCCTGTCTCCACTGCCCGTAGCCATGTTTTTCACCCTAGCTACATGCTGTTATTTTGGATTCTAAGAAATGACAATATCTGATCTTTCTCAGGTCTTTTGCACTAGCTGTTCCCTCTGATTGGAAATATTTTATTCCTAGATTTTCAAAAGAAATTTTTTTTCCTGCACTTTAGGTCTAAAGTTAAAATATCACCAGGGAGGACTTCTTCAACAATTTCTATACAATTTCGACTACATATTCCTGTTTATTTTCTTCTTGTCATTTGAAAAAATTCTATTCCCTTATTTGTGATTTAACTAGAGTGGTGTCTCTTTCTCCCTCCTGGAAAACCATCTGTTGAGAATAGTGTTTGTCTGTCTTGCTTACCAATGTGTATGCAGGAGCCATTACATGGCCTTACTCTCAGTAGGCATAACATGAGTATCTGTCAATGAATGGCACTAAAACAACATTACAAGGCATTTACATTGATCAAATATCCTATGATTAAAAAAAAAATAAAATGCCAGGGTTGTTGTGAGGGTGTGAGTATTGTGGGATAGCCACTATCATACTTGGTGTTGGATTGCGACTTGTTTTAAAAACGAATTTTGCCAATACCCTTAAACAAATGTATGCTCCTTGATCAATGATACGTAATAACCAACAAATTAATTAATGATTGATTCTTCACAATATAGCATCATATGTTCATAACAGTAATATTTTACCTATGGGCAAAAAATTAAGATAAACATCATGCATTTATTTTTAGCTTTCTTTGTAATGTCTTCACTTGTGGTTCAGTGATGTTTAGTTATTTTAGTAAGTGATTATACTAATGTCTGTCAATTAAGATGGCAAAATTTTAAAAAATATGACCAGATTTCAGTTGAAACACACCTTATGTTCCTCACAGTAGATCATTTGCAATCACTGTGACCCTTTCTACATGAATACACCTAAGGAAAAAAAAATTGAAAACATTGTGTGTTAATATTATTCTGGCATTGTAGGAACAATGTAAGCTGACTCTGGTCTAAGTGTATACACTGGTACCAAGTAATGGTACTGGCATGTAAATATAAAATATTATATAGCTATAGATGTGAAAGGCAATACAGATCTCAATTTAAAAAATATGTTTATAAATATCTGAATCCATTGGGTTACCCGGCTAAGAGATTATGTGAACTACATTTTAAATTTCATAGTTCATTTTCTCCTTTATCTTTAAACATTTCTATTTTCTAGAACACAGTAAATATTTTATATGTATATTTAAACCTTATAATATAGTAATATATATATCTCAATGGCAACTAAATGTGGTACATTGGACTTTAAGTAGAAATGGGAAAGGAAGTTTTTTCTAAACAATAAAATTATACTAAAATACTAATGAAATAAATCATATAAGATTGTCATGAACTAATGAAATAAATTATATAAGATTGTCATCAACTTACAGTATTTGGTAGGAAAAAAGGGACTCACAAAAGGGATTCATTTTGAGTGAGACGTTTGGTGATCACCAACATTGATTTACTGTGGACAAGTTACATTACTTCTCCTGTGTCTCTGTAGGCTATGTTGAAATAAAAAAGTAAAAAGCGTTGTTAGGAAGCATGAATATATAAAGTGCTACAGTAAGACTTAATAAACATGAAGAAAAAGTAGAGATGCTCAGTTTACTTTTAAATATCATCTATCAATATGTATTATAGGTTCTATAATTTCTTCCTGAACAATCTCTAAATGGATATTGATTTACAATTGGCAATCTTTTCTATGTCTATTTAGAGCAATTGAATTTACTGAAATAATGTAGATTCAACTGTTGAAACTATAATAAAAATTAATCTTTTATCTTTTGGCAATAGAAATACAAATTTCTGACACAACGTTAGTATCAGACCCTGACTGTTGTGTTCTTCATGACTTCATTCACTAGTTCATTGAAAAGTCCTGCATATGGTTTAGACATATTCCTAGTTTACTAAGTGTTTATCAAGAATAGATGCTGAACTTTTGGAATGCATTTTACTTGCATCTTTTAAAAAGTTCCTGTGCTTTTTCTAGAATTTGTTAATGTGGTGAAATATAATGCAGAATGTACAAAGTTAAATACCTATGGATTATTGGAATACACTCAATTTTACCATTACTTCATTTATTTTATATTTATTATTATAAATATATGTGTGTGTGTGTCTATATATATTAGGAAGCATGAATATATAAAGTGCTACAGTAAGACTTAATAAACATGAAGAAAAAGGAGAGCTGCTCAGTTTACTTTTAAATATCATCTATCAATACATATTATAGGTTCTACAATTTCTTCCTAAACAATCTCTAAATGGATATAGATTTACAATTGGCAATCTTTTCTATGTCTATTTAGAAACTGTATATATATATACTGGTACATTCAACTTGCTTGGACTTTATGTAATATTTTAGCATCTACATTCATGGCTAAAATTGAACCATTACATTTTCTCTCACGAGTGGTTTTTGCTTGGCTATAGTATTAAAGTATAACTCTAATTCCATCTTAAAATGTATAAGGTATGTTCTGAGTACAGTTTAGTTCTTTTTTCCTCTGGAAGAATTTGTTAAAGATTTGAATTATCTATTCCCTGAATGCCTTTAAAATGGTTAAGGCCATGAATTTTTTTTCTTTGTGGAAATTTTTTAAGTTAATTTAATGAGTAGTATACTATTTTGTATTCCAGTTTCTCCTTGAATAAGTTTTATTATATTTAATTTTTCTATAAATATGTCTACTTTATTTAAATTTTAAACTGTACTTACATAAAATTATTTGTAATATTCTTTTATCTTTTAAATCTTTCCAGTGATTACATCCCATATTTCATTGTCAATACCTTTTCATTTCCTTTATTTTTAAAATTTAACTCTCCATATTTATGTTTTTTCTTCAATTGTTGTGGAAGTTTTACACAATTCCTATAGTTTTCCAGTGCTCATTGTTCACTTTATTATTATCTTTTTCATGTCTTAAGTGGCATGCTTAACTCCTTAATTCGTAGCCTTCTTCTTTTCTAATATAAACACCTAAGACCTTTAAGGACATTTTAGTTGCATGTCACGTTTTGATATGTAATATTCATTAGTATTCTGTTTCAAGTGGTATCTAATGTCTGTTGTGCTGACTTTATTAACATACAGGTTATCAGATGTATACGTTTTTATAGTTTTTGTGCCTTTAAATTATTAATGCCTCTTTTTATTATATTTTAGTTAGGCAAAGTGATCTGAGTAAAGACAAAGTATGGAAATGTGCTGACACTTGCCCTACAACTAACTGTGTTCTATTACATGTGATTTAACATATATGATTCATGTGAGCTTGAGATGAATTACTGCATGCAGTGTTTACGGTAAGCCTATTATATTAAGAATATAATTTGTGTTGCTCAAATATCTTATATCCTATGTCCTTACAGCATTTTTGTTTGTCTGGTTATAACAATTAGAGAAAGAGTTGTGTTAGCATCTTCTATCGTGATCATGGGTTTATCAATGTTTCCTTCAATTTTGTTAATATTTTAAAGGTATTTATTAGCAACATACAGGCTAGAACTGTAATTTTTTTTCCCCAATAGAATGTAACTGGAAAGTTAGTTTTGTGAGGGAATACTTTTGCATCTGATTTTTCACTATTATATATCCAGTATTTAGAACTATCCCTGGCAAATAATAGGTTTGCCATAATATTGGTTGACTGACTAAGGAGTCATCTTTGCAAGATAAAAGTTTATCATTAGAAAGCAACTTTAAAAAAACAATGAACATGTTTTTCCTTAAGGCCTACTTGTCTGGTTTTAAAATAGTAACACAAGAAGTAATGATTGTCATTTCAATTTGTGTCCTTTTTCTCTCAGTTTTTAGTGTTAAGTTAAATGTGTTTGCTGTAAACAGTAGTTTGATAATATAAATAAAACTTCACCAACCAAATAGGCCATTCATTGAGATATGTCACAATTCAGTTCGAGAACTCATCCTAGAAAAAGTGCTGGAAATCACCACAGCTACCTTTGAAGTAGTCCCCTTGGAAGCTATGCACTGTTGCTAGCACCTTGTCCACCCATCAAAGCAATTTTGGAACTCTTTCTCTGGAATGATCATCAGGGCTGTCATTGCGATAATGTCAGAATTCAAATTAGAGCAATGAAAAATATTTAAATTTCTTAGTAAACTTGGAAAGAGTGGAAGTAAAATCAGGGACTTGTTAGTCCAAGTTTATGGAGATAATCCCGTAGAGAAAATGGCAGTGTACAAATAGAATAAACGTTTTCCTGAGGGGAGAGAAAGTGTCACTGATGAAGAGGTCAGGACGGCCAGTAATGAACAGAACAGATGAAAAAATTGCCAAAATTCATCAAATCGTGCATCAGAATCGTGAACTGACTGTGAGAAGCAAAGTATACCAAATAAACATCAAAGAGAAACAGGAAAATCTTAACTGAAAATCTTGGCTTGAGAAAGGTGTGTGTAAAATGGTCCTGAAGGAACTTTTGCATCATGTCAATGGATCAGCTCATACATCACTGCCTATGAGGGAATTTTTAGTCAGTAAACAAATAACTGTATTGGAACACCCTTCCTATTCACCTAATCTGGCTCCTAATGATTTTTTTCTTTGCTCAAAGATAAAGAAAATATTGAAAGAAAAACATTTTGATGACATTCAGGCCATCAAGGGTAATATGATGACAGCTCTGATGGCTATTCCAGAAAAAGAGTTCCAAAATTGCTTTGACAGGTAGACTAGGCACTGGTGTTTGTGCATAGTTTCCCAGGGAGAGTATTTCAAAAGTGACCTTAGTGATATTCAGCAATGAGATATGTAGCACTTTTTCTAGGATGAGTTTGCAAACTTAATTGTCAGACCTCACAGGTACATCTTCCTACCTCTTTTTTGTATGCTATTTATCTCTTTCCCTTTATTTATTTTTCTGCATTTTTTATTTGTTGATTTTTTTCCCTTATACTGCTTATCTTCATATTGTTTTGGAAATTACTCATTCTACTTTTTTTTGTAGTGATTATTGTAGACATTTGTGTGCATATCTATTATAACAAAGTCTAAATTTGAATAGTACATGTGCTGTTTTTCTAAACTTAAAGAAAATTTATAGTGTTTAAATTCTGATTATCATCTCACACTCAAATATTTGCTGGTGTATTTTGTCATTTTGATTGTATGTTTTTCTTAACCTCAGGAATTAAATATCACTATTATTATTTTTAGTTAATATTTCTTTAGACTTATCCTGATATTTACTTTTTTGCTCTTGCTATTTCATTTCACATTTCTTCTCAGATTATTTTCCATTTCCCTAGCATATATTATTTAGGGTTTCCTGTGGTAAAGGTCTACTTATGGTAAACTGTATCCGTGTTCGTTTTTCTTAAACCACCTTTATTTCTAAACCACTATCTCTTAAAGTTAGTTTCACTGGGTAAAAATTTTAAATTAGCAGGGATTTTGGCTAGGGATTTTTAAGCAACTATTCCACAGTGTCCTGACTTTCAAGCTTGCTGTTGAGAAATCTACCATTAGTATAATTTAATTATAATTTGTGTTTTCACTCTGCAATTTTGAATATATTATTTGTTTTTGGCTTTCTACATGAGAAGAAATTAGTGCTGTATGAACTTACTACAGATAATCCAAGCTATCCAAGCGTTTTACATTCCCAAGCAGTTGCTATTTTTGTCCTAAAAAAACATTGTAGTTTCTTTCTTCTCAGTAGTGCATGGCTATGAATTGGACACAAGAATCACAGTACCTGGGACCTCTTGGTCTGTCTATCTAGAGGGTGAAGATTCGGGGGTCTTCATAGTTTGATATTCATGAAACACTCTAGTGCTAGACTCACCTGAATGTTAGTCCCTGTCCTCTGCCAAAATTGCTGTTTCGAGATCTTTGCAGTGGTGTGTTCTAACAATATTTCTATGTCTCTTTCTTTGCCTCTTGTCACAGTACTTTCCTGGAATTACTCTGGTTTCTCTTAGTCACTTGCACTGTGGTAGTTTTAAACTCTGCCTGATTGCATGTCCTATTGCACTGGAAAAATACTTAGGCTATCTGAGGCCAGATGTCTGATATAAGTAGAAGCTATGAACACATATGAGCAGATCTGAGATTTATCTTCGTTCTCTATCCAAAAAAAATATAGATAATATCTTGTGTAAAAATAACATTCCAGTTTGAAAATTTACATTGAATATTTAATACCATATAAATCAGTTTTTTCAGTCTCCCTCTCCCCTTAAATTACATTTTCTAATTTAGCATTGGTACCAGGCTATTTCTTGAATCTTTGGTTAAATGAACCACATGAATCGTGTCTCATGAATGTATATACTTTAATATCATTAATCCAATAGTTAAGAAGTCATGATGAATATATATCCTAATTCAGTCCTAAGTGGATGAGTTTAATCTGAGGTACAGCTGTAATTTGTACCTATGGTACAACTCTAATTTGGAAGTCTCTCAAATGTGGTTCTAAAATAATCATGGACTCTAATGTGGCTCAAGCTCTGTTCAATGTCACATTTAAAGAAATGAGTGTTCAACTCCAGAAACCTATGGTTTTTATTTAAAAATGTGCTTCACATTTAAAAAAATCTTTCTTAATGTCTCTAATTTATTCAGGAAAGTACCTTTTGTAAAGAACATCTTTGAAGTATATAAAATTGATTCCATGGGGAATACATTTTGAGTGTCAAACAATGACTGATTAATACATTTTTGAATGAGAGCGTATTCCCAATTCAAGAACTATGTTTACCTTCATTCTAAGTAAAATAAAACATGGTACCTTTTCAAAGAGATTAGAGTCTTCTGAAAGAGAAAACAAAAATCAATAATAGTAGTACTGATAAGTGATATTGTGTTTATTTTTCACAGTGGTTTAAAGAAACTCAAAATAGACATTTTAAACAGGCTTGAGATTATAGAATTTTTATTGGAAGAAAAGATGTTTAAGCTAAGATTTAAAATACAGTAGAGAATGATTAGATGGAAGAAGAAGGAGTGGCATTTTCAGGGAGATACAGCAGCCTGCAGAGAAGCACACCATTTGAGACAGCATGATATTTCTCAACTTGCAAATATTATAACATGGTGAGAATGGAGACTGCTTAAAAGAGAGTGGCAAGAGATGAGGTAGAACAATAAACAGGGAACATATTTTAAGGAATTTCTTTTATTCATATAAGAAATTTAAACTTTACCTTTACTGTATTAATCACTTTAAGAGAATGGCATACTATTTGCATTTTAGAGCAAAGTCATTTTATTAGCAATATAGGGCGAGATAGTGCAGGGGAGGGACTTGGTCCTGGCAAACAGAAGACACAAATAGACACAAACCTCAATAGGCTTCACATGTTCAGCCATCCTCCCTCCCCTACCTTCCTGCCACTCTTAACCAGCTGACCCACATCCTGTAACAGAGAGGGGGATCCTTCTCACTTCACCAATTGGATCACATTCATAATCACAAAAAGAAAACCTAACCGTTTATTTTCTTGAGTAATGCCTTCCCAGGCCATTGAAGCGAGCACTCACACGACCAGATAAAGACCTGTCCAGATCCAGCTGCCTGGCAACAAGATGGACTCTAGCACTGGCCTTTCATCAACTTTCTCCTCATTGTAATCTCATTGTGTTACCAAAATCTTTGCCCAAATTGGGGTTTATCTGCCATTTTCTGTACATGTAACCCATGTTAGGGCATGAGGCCTCTCTACACCAGCTCAGTGAAAACCTCACCTTACCATGCTTACATGTCACTCTTTTTCCCCCCTCAACTTCCTAAAAGTGACAAGAGTTGTGCCTCTCTGTGAGCTCATGCCAGAGTCCCTTTCCTGCACGCTGCTCACCTGTGCTTGAGCCACAAACCTTCCATGAAAAAGCTTCTATTTAGCCTGGCATTAATTTTTATTTACACGATAGTCAAAGAATTTGGAGTTCGAGGTGGGTAACAAGGGCATGAAGCCTGAGTGGTGGGATGAGAGCTATTGCACTCAGGGGGCAAAAGGCTGGGAGGAGGAGTTCAGAATGATTCTAAAGTTCCCGTGCAAATATGGGATCTACCATTAGCAGCTGAGCAAACATGCTGTCAGGTTTGAAGGATACCTAGGATCATTATAGAAAGTCTTTCAAGTTTTTAATCTAAATTATCAAGTTATTTCATAATAATATGCTTCCCAGACCACAGTTCTACTTTCATTGTGTAATGAAACAACAGTCTTCTTTTCTAAGCAGTGTCCCAGATTTCAGTGGCTTACAAATTCCACAGGACCACAGGCATACTGGATCCCTGGTTAAGCCCTAAGAAGCTGGTGGTTTTGGGGCCTGAATACATCTTGCACTCCATTTAAGTAACTCTTGAGCAATCAACTCTCCCACTACTATGGGGCTAGGTGGTGAGACAAGGCTGTGACTCATATGCTGTAGCTTATTTGAATTTGATGCAAATCAAATTATTTTGTCCACATGGGTTAAGAAAAACTTGAATCATATTTGAAAATTCCCTAAAAGAAAAAAAAATCTACTTGCTATGCAAATATAGAAACATTATTGTGATATATTCAAAGTTATAATAATGATCACTTGTACAACTGAAGACAGGTGGTATGAGTAGTTTGGCTTATGAATAATAAATTAGTAAACAATTGTATGTCAACTGATCTGAATTTTAGAAATAAAGGGATTGGTTTTGCCTAGCTGTGGCAGAGACTGAGTTGCTGGTCACCAATGCCATTTGTTTCTCCCTAATATATAGTCAGACCCCATTTGCTGGCCACTTTTCTAGGTAAGTATGGTCATAAGACAGTGTTGACTAATGGAACATAAGAAGACGTGACATGCACCACTTTTGATCCATAGCGTGCTCCCGCTCATGACCTTTGATGTTTTTATCTCAAAATGCAGAGAAAGAGCAACATTGCCCTAAAACGTAGTGAAAACACCAGATGAGAGCAGCCTGGATCTTGCAATGATTAGCAAGTCTCTCAAAGATTACAGACAGACACATTCACTTTTACATTTAAATGTGCAAGAAGTACATTTCTATTGTGTTAATTACTGAGATTTTAGGGCTTATATGTTTTGGCAGCTAGCAAAAACAAAATTATTACTTGAGCCCAGATAATGTAAATTTCTTAGTGGCCTGAGGGTTTCCTAAACATAAGGAGCACTGTTAAGGCATGGATAGCCCTTCATGAAGCCTGTCTCTCCTCTCCATAGGTTTCTATAATATGCAATCGTTTGTCAAGATTGTGAAGAGTCTGAGATTTTTTGCCTTATTTGCGAGCCAACAAGTTAGCCTGCCACGATGCTATAGATGCTGGCAGAAGACACAAGACTCCTGGTGAGAGAGAAGGATGTTTTTACTTATGGCACAGCCGGTGATATTGCTTCAGATTACCTTGTCCCCAACTCCCATAGGGGTGATGCAGAGGTGGGCCCAGATAAATTCTGCCCATACAAAGAGTTTGTGCCAAAGCTGAGGAATCCTGGGCCTGGGACCCTCCAATCTTCTAAAGGGGACTGATGGCAAACTGCCCAACTTTGCCCCAGAGGGGAGGTATTGCCTATATTATCCTATTCAGGAAATAAATCTGCCTCTGCCCGACCCCCCCCCCCCCAGAGACTGATGCTATTTCTCTCTTCCAAGGATCTTTGTGTAGCAAACAACCTTAAAATGAGAGTCTGGGACAAAATCTGATACAAGATGTGCAGAAATGCCATGAAGAATTGTCTTTCAAAATGTATTACATTCTAGCTTGGATCACTGAAGAACAAATCATGGAAACATGCAATGAGGGAGCAATTAGAGGACTTTCAAAACCACGGATTCTGTTTTTTCATTTTAAGGATGAGGAAAAAGATGTGAGGGAAAACTGGTTGCCCAAGATCCAGTGAGATTCAATAGCAACCCTGAGTCTATTCTGTGTAACTTGTCTCCAAAACAGTCATATCCAGGTGACACATGCATGTGTATGACTGATGTTAATTCATACACACACTCAGTTTACATTTTGTATTTTAAAAGCAGTTCTGTGAAAGCAGTGAGTTCAATGGCCTGTGTTGGGAATTGGGGAATCTTGACAATAGTAGTTCTATGAAACTATTTTGATCTGACCACCTTCAGGGAACCACTCTCTTATCTTCTTTCAGAGTGTCTTGATAATATCTCTGTTATGGTACATTTATATATGTATATGTCTCCTACATATGATTATGAATTTCTTAAAGGCAAGAACTGTTCCTAAAAAAAATTATCTCAATAAATTGAGAAGTACATATACAAAAAATAAAAATGGAGATTGCTGTTATGTGGTTACTGTATTCAAGTTCTTATAATTTATGCTTTCTGATGTTTGAGCCAAATTACTTGTATAATGATTTATGCTCTATTTCTGTTATCATGTTTAGCTGCCTCACCAAAAAAAAAAAGGAATAAGATATTATTTCCATTTGTGTTCTGTTACCTTGAATTGTAGGCTCAAGCTCCCAGAGATAATAACCAGTTGCTCGAAAAATGTACCTTATTTCTTCCATACCACATTAATGATACAATTGGTATAACTAATCTCAGCACTTGCATTGTATTTCTGAAGTTGGTTTATACTCCTTTGAGGAAGGAGGTTGCTAAATTAGAAAAACAAGAAAAAGCAAGAACACATTTTTCATAAATCCTGTGAAACATTATTGGCATGTGACATATGGCTAAATAGTGCAGCTCTTATTAAATCATGCTGTTATGGGGGCCCAAATCAGTCTACCCCACTCCCACTTCTCATACATCTACTCTCACTGAGAAATTCTCTTTGCTCAAACACAACTGAAGGTAAACAGGAACAATCAAAGGCAAAAGTCTAAAGTTTGGAATGTGACTGCAACAAGTAATAAACTCTGCTTTCTCCAGGTAATTCAAAGACATCAGCTTCACTCCCACCCAATACCCTGGTTTGTCCCCATGTTTGCTTGTTTTCAATCCCTTCCCCTAAGCACACCAGGAACAACTCTGTCAGTCAATCACATAGGTTAACTAAGTAATTGGACACTAGTGAGAATAATATTTGAAAATGTATGAGTATCAGTATATATTTTGTACATAACATAATTCTCAAAAATATCAAAAGTAGCTGCCAAATTGGCAAGAATATGTTTGACTCTAATTTTTCTCTGTGAATTCTCTATTCACAAAAATTTTCACTATGAACCCAAATTACTTGTATAATTAGAATAACAATAAATGTTATTGAAAAAAATGTGACCACAGGGGGATATAAAACACTTCATCATCCTCTGAGAATATATATGCTCTTGTTTCTTAGAAGCTATTAGTAATATAAGATGATACGATCTCTGTAGTAGGCAGATTAATGTCCTCCACCTGCTCCCAAATGTTTGCATTATAATTCTCAGAACCTGTGAATACGTTAGTTTACAAGGCTAGGGGGATTAAGGTGGAATTTAGGATGCCCATAGATTACCTTAAAATAGAAAGACTATCATGGATTATCCAGGTAAAACTGATGTTATCACAAGGGCCCTTAAAAGAGAAAGAGAGAGGCAGGTGAGAACCAGAGAGATGGCATCATAAGAAAAATTTAGCCTGAATTTTTTGACTTTGACAATGGAGGAAGGGACTTGAGCCAAGTATTGTAGATAGCCTCTAAAAGTTGGAAAAGGCAAGAATACCAATTCTAACCTGGATCCTCCAGAAGAAACATAGCCCCACCAACACCTAATGCAGTGGATCAGTTGGTCTTCTGACATATAGAACTGTAAGATAATAAATTTTTGTGGTTTTTAAGCCCTTAAATTTGTCATAATTTTTCACGGCAACAATAAAAAAGGTTGTACAATTCTTGTGTGGTTTGATTAGAAATCCAGTTGAGGACAGGTTGAAGCCCTCTGCAAAGGAGATAGGACACATGGATTTATGTTGCTGCCTAGGAATACTATACTAATTGGCACATTTTCACCCCTCCCTCTATTTAGGTAGTTTCTTCCCATAGGATGAAGCATATACAAGTATTTTACTAGCCTTTGTCTTTGGATTTGACCATTTAACTTGCTTTAGCTACTAAGGTGAAACAAGAGGACGACAATTCAAATCAGGCCTTCGGAAAACTTGTAAGTTTCCCTTTGCATTTGACATCACTAAGAGAAAGGTATGACCCAGCTAATGTGCCAGTCCCTGGAAGAGATTAAATGTCAAATGGAAAAGTGGCAAACTGCGTGAGTCACGCTCAGCCCAGATCAGCCAACCCAAACTGACACTTGAACGTGTGAAAATAGATAAATGATTGTTATTTTAAACATTGAGTTTTGGTGGTGTTTGTTATGTTGCAATGGTAGACTGATACAGCTCCAGCTCCAATCTAAGACTTTTTGTTCTGTTTCGGTTTATTGTTTTTTCTGTGATAAGATAATGCATCTTAGCAACTGTCATGCTACAATGACCAACTTTTTACTTGAAGGCCGAAATCTGGAAGCTACTAAAGCTCAGTTCTTCCCACCAAGAATCTTCCCTCTAGACTGACAATCTACAGAGGCTTCTTATTTTTCTAATAAGTAAGGTCAGGCTTTTATTAAACATAACTGCCCTCTATATACCCTGAGGATCTTAGATCTATATTTTGGGGGTTTTGGCAGAAAGTGTGCTATTTTAGTCAGTATTTAAATGTCATTTTGGTACCTTAATCCTCTCTGCTGATATCTGGGATGCCTGCCTATGTTATATATATTCTTTCTGATAAAGTTTCTGAAATGAAATGGTGCCAGCTGAGCAGCAAATTCTTTTGCTATCACTGAGGTAAGAATTATAAATTAAGGAACATTTTAAACATTTGCAAAGTTTCTCTTTAGCAGCAGAGGAAAGAAAATTCTCTTACCATCAAGTTCTGTTCTATTTAGTTCAGTGGCCATTCCACTATATTTTCCAGGAAGACTGCTAAGACTCAGCTTGGCTCTAATATATTTGTATTGATGCTATTCTACTCTTTCACCTTAGGGGGATGAAGAGCATGAAAAATGAACACAGAAAATAGAATCCAGTAGCTTTATTTTGATTTTAACATACTCTAAAATGGAGCCTCTTAAATTACTAAACAGCCTCCAAATTATATACAGAAATAGGAAGTAGGATGCATAGATTAAAAAAGATATGGAAAACCCAGATTAACTATGATGGTTTGAACTTCCGGGATTTTCTTCCATTGCACCTCAAACTTATACAGACAGGAACAGATCTATGTTGACTAATGTTTTGTCCACAGGACTTGAAACATATATCAAGAAACAATACATATTTGATGAGTTAAAACCAATGAATGTCTAAGTTGTACTTTAGGTACTATGGATCATTTGTGCATAAAACAAGACTGTTTCCACTAAAATGAAGATACTATTAACTGTACTTTGGCCAGGGCTCTCTCTTTTTACTTGGAAGCAAAACAACATGGCTGTACAAGTGGATAAACAGTAGATTATATGAAAAAAAGATTAGGGATCAAATATGAATCCTGGGAAGTAAATATTTTTAATACTTTCAACCTTTACCAAAATTGTCCTTCTGAGGAGCCATTTCAAGACAAAAGTCACAGTTGCTAAGACTGTTAGATACGTAGTTGCAAATGGGCAAGATTTCCTAGTGATGAGAGGGGTTTGCTATTCATGAGTTCAATAATAAAGATCTTATGGAATGTCTAAAAGAAGCCTGTCTATTAATGTAAAACTTGTGGCAGATGTACCGTACTACTTTAAACTCTAATCTAGTGGATGGTAGAGAAACAAGAATGTAGAAATTTTCATCCTGGTACAAAAGAGGATCTCTCTATGTGTAGGGTCAAAGAATAAAGTGAAGGGTTTATCCATTGTCTAAAAGGAAAGATAACATTTGCTGAAAGATAGAGTTAGTACATTGGCGTTGTACTGACTGACTATGCACTAGATCAGACAGCAAATTAGATATTGATAGAACTATTTTGAAGAGTCAATAAGCTTTCTGATGATTGATATCTTTACACTGCCTGGTCATATCAATGCTGGCATTTAGAAACCTGAGAAAGAAGCTGTAATATAAAAATTCTCTTTGTGCAATCCTTAAGTGTAATCTAAAATCAAAAGTCTCATTACTTAGCAGAATTTACAGAGCTGACTTTCACGGGGACAAGGGAAAGAAAATTAAAACATTGTCCTTTCCTTTGTGTACAAAACTGTCCTTCCAACCACCCTTCAATCTGAAGCAGAGGGCCAAAGAAGTCAAGTGCTTTAAAGTTCATCTAATATGAGGGGGCAAAAAGTGGTTTATAGAAACAGTCAGCAAAAGTGTACCCTAAAGAATAAAAATAAATGAAATGTGGAGCAATGGTTTATTTCATTAGGTAACTGCTTCTGGTAGGACATTCAGATTAAAATGCTCAAAAAACCACAAAATATATCACTGTCCACTTCTAAATAATACTTTCTGAAATGTAATCAGGAAAGTGGAAGATGATGGAAAGAAACCACTGTGCCTTATATAACAGCTTCTGTTTTATTCCCTCCAATTTCCTCTCTTTCTGCATTTTATCGCTCATGAAGAGTTTTTCTCCAAGTTTAATCAATAAGTTAAATATTTTTGTATTCATTTATTCAGTCAGCAGATATGTGTCAACATTTATAGGCTTTGCAACACAGCAGTGGGTAAAACAATTCAACTGCTTTCCCTCTCAGGGCTTACCTTTTGGTGGGAGAAGACAGATGACTAGCAAATAAATAAGTAAAGTACACAGGCAATCTATTGGTGGTCAAGGCCATGTAGATAAAGTCAGTGAAGAAATTAGAAAATTCCATGAGGTGAGATTTGCTATTAGGAATGTCGGATGAAATATGGAATACTCAATTATCTTTGGATTTTAATATAAAAACACAAATAGTTATTTTTATTATAACTATATCCCAAGTGTTGCTAGGTGAACAAAGGGAAAAGTGATTGAGGATGAGGTTATAATGGATTTGGTGAGCAAATAATGGTATGGTCTTGTACAGTCTTTGAAGAAGTAAAGAAAATATTGAATATGCTAAGTAGAAACAGAAAAGGATATAAAACAATGCCAATTGGGTTTTTATAGGTAAAAATCAAGACGTCTGAGATTAAAAATATATTAGATGGAATTAATGGCAGATAAGATATTTCTGAAGAAAAGATTAGTGAGTTTAAAAACATAACAGAAAATATCTCAAATGAAGTACAATGAGAAAAAAAAAAGGAGTAATCATTAGTGAGTTGTGGGACAAATTCAAGTGACCATATAAATATAATTGGAGTACTTTAAGTAAAAAGCAGCAATTAAAAAGAATAAATAATGTATGAACACTTTCCAAATGTAATGAAAACTATCAACTCATAGACATAAGAATTTAACAAACCTCAAGATACACCAACAGACATTATAACTGAATAAAACCAGTGATAAAGAGAATGAATATCTTAAAAGCATCCAGAACAAAATGACATATTGCATACTTAGGGACAAAGACAAGAATTATAGCAAATTTTAATCAGAAACAATGCAAGCCAAAGGACACAGGCATTTAAAAAGCTAAGAGAAAATGAAAAGAAAACAAAAAATACAGACAGACTGTGAATATATGCTTAGGGAAAATATTTTTCAAAATATGAAGGAGAAATAAAAATATCCTTAGACACACAAAAGCTTAAAGAATTCAACAACAGTAACCAGGACTACCAAAATGTTGAATGAAGTCCTTCAAAGAGAATGAAAATGACATCAGATGGAAATGTAGTGCCATATAGGAAAATGATTACTGGACATGATTGCTATGTGCATACATATAAAGACTCTTATTTTTGCTTTAACCCTTTTGAAATGATAACTTATTATTTAAAAAAAGTTAATAACATCTGATCATAGAAAATAATATCTACTTCTACAACCTAAGGAATAAACTGTATGGCAAAAATAGCACATAGGGCAGGAAAAAAGGAATGAAAATATACTGCTGTGAGATTCTTATGTTTACACTGAAACTGATATAATATCACTTAAATTATGACTGATAACCAGGCAGCTTCTATGACAGCCCTAAAAGAGTATCCTATTTGTGGTAGCCACAGGGCTGATAGTGCTGAAAATCAAACTTGATTTTTAATCATGTGAGTTGCTGTATTACAATGATAGTGTAATTTAGTTATTCCTGATCTTTTACATGAGAGTTAAGGTATAAATCAGAAAAGAATTAAATACTGAAACTCTAAATGGGGACATCTCATTAGACACAGATGAAACTAACAATCTTCAATCTCTTTGTTATTCTTACACTCCCTTAGAAATAAAAGACGTTAGCTCTCCAAGGGAGGAGGAGACCAGCTTTCTCAAGTTGAAAGCTGTGTGATAACCATGAAAGGCAATGCTCATTTTCCACAAGATCCACTGTAGCCATTCTGATGCCAAATACTCATTATATGAACCAAATCTCAGTACACTCTGGGAGGACATGTACTCCTGTATTCCATATTCTGGTAGGAAATAGAAATAGCTTATACATTGAAAGGTTGCAGGACCAAGCTAATATATACTTGCAGAAATCTGAGAAACATGTCTGGGAATGGATTGTCAGGGTGTTAGGCCAAGGGGAGCAGAATATAAACCATAGATAGGGGTAAATTAATTGTTGTAGGTAGACTTAATATAAATTCCAGATTTAATGCATTAGCTTTTACAGCTGGATTTGGCTCTAAACACTTACTTGGATGTCTGAGTGGATATGCGCTTTATTGTAGTATTCATTTAATGACATTGAGATTCCAGAGCCTCCCTGACATGATTTGAAAAGAGAATCCAAAGACTTGGGAAGATAGAAATGTTAGACTGGACTTACCATGTGTGATCTGCATACCTATCTCACAACTGCGTTTTATAAGAAGATCTAGAAAATACTCTTTTCCTTAAGATATTGATAAATGTCAGTGACTGGAGAATCTCTAAAAGACTGTGATTTGCTCCATTGTAAGCTAGGTATGGGTGTAGGGAATGTGACCATTGAGACAAGCTCTTCGATTTCCAAAAAGAAAGATGGGATTCCAGAATAGCAGAGGCCAAACAGCAACACGTAATCACCAAAGGCAAGGTGAGCACATCAAGCAAAAAAGGAAACAAGAACGTGTCAGTAATTAGAATGCTTTGACCTGCTGCGATCTTTAGTGGTAGGCTAATTGATCACAATTTCTCTAGAAATGAAATAGACAGACAACTTACTAGTATATTGTTTGATTTACATAATAGGAAAAACTTTATTTATTTATTTTATTTATTTTTTTTGAGTTGGAGTATCACTCTGTCGCCTAGACTGGAGTGCAGCAGCCGCTCCCGGCCACCGCAGCCTCGACCTGCTGGGCTCCAACGATCCTTCCGCCTCCGCCTTCCAAGTAGCTGGAACTACAGGCTCGCGCTACCACGCCCGGCTAATTTTTTGAATTATTGTAGAGATGAGGTCTCGCCAAGTGGCCCAGGTGGGTCTCGAACCCGCGAGCTCAGGCAATCCACTCACCTCAGCCTCCCAAAGCTAGGGATTACAGGCTAAGCCACCGAGCCCAGCGGAAAAACTTTAAATCTGGTAGCAAAATACCTGACTTGAGTTGCCAAAGTGAAGAATTATAGCCTTTCACTCAGTTCCCAGATTTAAGTCTGTCCACAGACTAAGAGCCCTTAATAACAGAGGAATCCTAGTCTCCCCAAGGAAGGACATTGCACTACTATTGCAAGTATATATTACAAATCTTTCTCCAAGTCTTCCCCAAAGGACATCTTGGACTTCTGGAATGTTCCTTATGAACAGATAACTGAGGAAGAACAAACTCAAGTTTGATTCAGAAATATGTCCCATGACATGCTGCTACCACCTTAAAATGGTGTAGCACTATTGCCCCATTCTAGGATGACCCTGACAATTATTGGGGTAGGCAAATCTTTCCAATGGTCGGTATTTTGAGCAGGAAATGTTGTTGGCCATTTTATGTTAAATGAGAGTTGTTAGAAGGATGGATATGTAATCACTTATGGGCAGTTGCTAACGGTTTGAGTAGATGGCCATGAATTTAAAGGAACAATATTAGAAAACAGGTGAAAAGAAAGTTTAACACAGAAGTATGTGGATATACTTCTCAGAATAGAGACAGACAAAAAAATATTTGTGTCCTGTTTGTGAGTGCCCAGTAGAGGGCACCTATCACAGAATAATATTTTAAAAATCAAATTGGATAAACATATATAAGCAAATAAATAAATAAATAATCAGTGAACAATATGATAGATGTGCAGAAGTCAGTCAGCCTGTAGCCCCACCACTTAAACTCTTGCTCAATGGGCCCATGAACAAAGTAGCATAATGGTATGAACAGTGGTTATACGTGGGCTAAACAACATTCACTTTCTCTTACCAAGGCTGACTTGGCTACTGCTACTGTCAAGTGACTAATCTGCCAACAGCAGACTCCAACATTGAATCCCTGGCACAACACAATTTTGAAGGGTGAGGAGAAGATTAGCCTACCATCTGGTGGCAGATTGAGTATACTTTACTTCTCTGACATGGAGAAGGCAAAGATTTAACCTTTTGAATATGGATTTTTCCTCCACTTCCCATAATGCTTCTACAAGCACCATAATCCATAGGGTCACAGAATGCCTATTTACCATGATGGCACTTTATATAGCATTGTGTCAAATCAAGGAAGTAATTTCTTGTACAGGAGGCACAGTAATGGGCCTCTATATCGATGGAATCAGCTATCTTCTATACCCCATCCTCAGCATGTAGCTGTCCTTATTGAATGATAGAATGGCTTATTAAATGCACAGATATGGCTACATTTGAGAAACAACACTTTGAAAAGATAGAGTTATCTTTTACAGGATACAGTTTATGCTTTGAATCAGAGATTGTTCTATGGTGCTATTTCCTCCATAGACAGAATATATGAGTTCAGGAATTAAGTGCTGAAAGTGGGAATGCCTACTCTCACTATTGCAACTGACTGCATTTGTAGATTTTTCTTCTTAACCTGGCAGCTTTACATTCTGCTGTCTTGAACAACTTATTCTTCATAAACAGAATGCTTCTAATTGGAAAACAATGGTTTTACTGAATCAAAAGTTGAAATTTCCATCTGACTATTCTGGGCTCTTTATATCATTGGACCAGAGGCAAAAACAGAGATAATCTACTGGCTGGAAAGACTGAATCTAATTACCAAAAAGAATTGGGTTGCTGCTGCACAGGGAGGTAAAGAAGACTGTGTTTGGTATGAATGAGATTCTATGGGTTGCCTCTTAGCCTTGCCATTTTTATTTATTTATTTATTTGTTTTGAAGATGTGGGGTACAATTCAGGATTAGGTATACAGACGGTCATTGTACAGGTAAAGTTTGGACCTCACTTTGGTTCCCACTTTGCCTGGTTTGAGATCAGTTACCTTTGTTGATGAACTGTGGCCCCCTGATAGTGTCCCACTACTGCCAATCCCTTTCTTATAGTATTATGATAATTGTTCAGGGTCTGCTTATGAGAATATGTGGTACTCAGTTCTTTACTTAGTGTGTTAGATCACTGGGTATTGTAGACTCTAAATCCATCTAAGTTGCTGCAAATTTAATACTTTTGTCCTTGATGGCCATGTAATATTCCATTATGTTCATGTACCACAATTTTTTTTATCCAGCCTACTTTCAGTGGGCAGCACGGTGGGTTCCATATTTTTGAAATTGTGCTTAGTGCCACAATAAACATGCGTGCGCAGGTATCTTTGTTGTAGAATGATTTGTGTTCCTTCAGGTATATTCCCAGAAGTGAGAGTGCTGGGTCATATGGTAGGTCTTTTTAGATCTTTTGGGAATCGCCACACAGTTTTCCACAGAGGTTGTAATAGTTTATATACTACACCAACAGTGTAGAAGTATTCCTTTTCCCCGCATCCTCCCCAGCATCTGTTCTTTTTTGAGTTATTGATGATGGCCACCCTGACTAGTATTAAGTAGTAACCCAGTATGGTTTTCATTTGTATTTCTTTAATGATTAGTGAGGATGAGCATTTTTTTCATGTATCTGTTGGCTGCTCATATGTCTTATTTGAGAAATGGCTATTTGTATCATTTGCCCATTTATTTATTTTTGAGTTGCAGTCTCACTCTGTCACCTAGGCTGGAGTGCAGTGGCACACTCACCGCCACCCCAGCATTGACCTGCTGGGCTCCGGCAATCCTTCTGCCTCAGTCTTCCAAGTAGCTGGAACTACAGATGCGCGCTACCCTGCCTGGCTAATTTTTGATTTTTGATTGTAGAGACAAGGTCTTGCCAAGTTGACCGGACTGGTCATGAACCCGCGGGCTCAGGCAATTCTGTTGCCTTGGTCTCCCAAAGTGCTGGGATTACAGGTTGAGTCAGGGAGCCCAGGCCATTTGCCCATTTTTTAATAGGGTTGTTTGTTTTTTCTTTTTGGCATGTTTGGCATGTAAATCTGATCTTTGTCAGATATACAATTGGCAAATATTTTTTCCCAGTCTATGTACTGTCTCCCAGCACTCTTGATGGTTTCTTTTGCTTTGCAGAAGCTTTTCAGGTTGATAAGGTTCCATTTATCTATCTTACCTCTGTGGCATGGGCGTTTGGGGTTTTGATCAGGAATTGGTTGCCAATTCCAATTTCCATAAGGGTTTCTCCTGCATTTTCTAAGGTTCTTATTGTTTTTTTTTGTTTGTTTGTTTTTTTGAGTTGGAGTCTCAATCTTGTCACCCGGCTGAAGTGCAGTGATATGCTCACAGCCACTGCAGTCTCAACCTGCTGGGCTTAGGTGATCCCTCTGCCTCAGCCTTCCAAGTAGCTGGAGCTACAGATGCATGCCACCATGCCAGCTAGTTTTTGTGATTTACTGTAGAGACAAGATCTCACCAGTTGCCCAGGCTGGTCTTAAACCCCTGGGCTCAGGCAATCCTCTTGCCTTGGCCTCCCGAAGTGCTGGGATTAAAGGCTGAGCCACTGTGCCCGGCTGATTCTTATTATTTGCAGTTTTTCATTCAGGTCTTTGATCAACTTTGAGTTTATTTTTGTCTATGGTGATAGATAGGGGTCTTGTTTTAATCTTCTGCATGTAGTCAGTCAGTTTTCCCAGCACTATTTACTGAATAAGTACTCCTTTCCCCAGTGGTTGTTAGTAGAGGCTTTGTCAAAGATGAGTTGGTTGAGAAATTGAGACTTTGCTCCTGGAATCTCTATCCTGTTCCATTGGTCCTCGTGCCTGTTCTTGTACCGATACCAGGTTGTTTTGTTTATTGTAGCCTTATAATAAAGTTTAAAGTCTGGAAGTTGATACCTCCTGATTTATTTCTTTTGCTGGGGATTGTTTTGGCTATTTGTGGTCATTTATGTTTCCATATGAATTCTGTATTGCCATTTCCAGGTCTGAGAAGAATGATGTTGTTAATTAATGGGTATTGCTTTAAATCTGTAAATTGCCTTGGGTAGAATAGACATCTTAACAATGTTGATTCTTCCAATCCATGAGCATGAAATACTTTTCCACTTGTCTGCGTCTTCTTTGATTTTTTTGTACTGTATTTAGTAGTTTTTGTTGTAAATGTCTTTCACTGCTCTGGTTAGGAAGATGCCAAGGTATTTAATTTTTTTGTGTGGCTATTGTGAATGGGACTGTGCTTTATACTTGGTTCTCTGTTTGTTGTTTGTGCATAAGAATATGACTGTCTTTTGCAAGTTGGTTTTGCAACCTGAAACTTTGCCAAAGTTCTTTATCGGGGGAAGAAGGTTTTTGACAGATTCTCTTGGGTTTTCAAGGTATAGAATCATGTTGTCAGCAAAGAGGGATAACTTGATTTCTTATTTTCCTATTTGGATACCCCTGATTTCCTTCCCTTATTTAATTGCTCTAGCTAGGATTTTCAACACTATGTTGAACAGGAGGGGCAAAAATGGGCAGTCTTATCTTTCTCCAGTTTTCAGGGGAAATGCTTTCAATTTCTCTCCATGTAGCAGTATGTTAGTTGTGGGTTTAGATAATAGATGGCTCTTACTATTTTGTGGTATGTCCCCTCTATGCCTAGGTGTTCAAGGGTTTTTTATTTTTATTTTTTGTTTTAAAGCTGTGGGGTAAAATTCAGGGATAAGTATATAAATGTTCATTATGCAGGTACCCTTGTTGATGAGATGTGTCCCTTCCTTCCGTGGCAGTTTCCCTCTACTGCCAATCCCACTCCCAAGGGTTTTTATTAAGAAGGGATGCTGGATTTTATCAAAAGCTTTTACTGCATCTAATGATATAATCATTTGCTGCCTAATTTTTTTTTCTACATCTCTTGATGTGTTTAATTACATTTGTGGTCTTGAGATGTTGAACCAGCCCTACATCCTGGGGATGAAGCCTACTTTGTCATGGTGGATGATGTTTGAGATGTGTCATTGGATCAGATTTGCTAGAATCTTGTTGAGTATGTTTGCATCTATGTTCATCAGGGATATTGGTCTATAGTTTTTCTTCCATGCTGGATCTTTACCTAGGCTGGGTATCCGTGTGATGTTAGCTCCATAAAATGATTTGGGGAGAATTCTGTCTTTCTCAATTGCCTGGAATACTTTCAATAGGATTGTTATCAGTTCCTTCTTGTATGTTTTGTAGAACTCTGCTGGAAAGCTGTCTGGTTCAGGACTTTTTTGTAGGTAGGTTTCTTTATTTTGAGTTGGAGTCTCACACTGTCGCCCACACTGTCCCCCTGCTGGACTCTGGCGATCCTTCCGCCTCAGCCTTCCGAGTAGCCGGAATTACAGGTGCGCGCTACCACACCCGGCTAATTTTTTGATTTATTGTAGAGATGAGGTCTTGCCAAGTTGCCCAGGCGGGTCTCGAACCTGCGGGCTCAGGCAATCCACTCACCTCAGCCTCCCAA
>CAUYQG010060219.1:0-24639 GCA_963574415.1 Tarsius wallacei | reverse complement strand
TATTTGGTAGGCTGTGGGGGAAGGTTCGCCGGAGCCCAGCTGGTTGCGGCTGCGGTGGCCGGGTGCGGCCAATGCAATCCAGTAGGGGCGACATAGTGTTACTCCAACTCAAAAAAAAAAAAAAAAAACCAAGAAGTAGAGCTTAATCCACCAGGTCGCAACACAACAGAAAGTGATAATTAAGACTTGTTAGTGTTAGTCATTGAGATAGAGTGGTATTGGCTCAAGGATAAACACATAGACCAGTGGATCAGACTGGGGCATTCAGGAGCATATGTGGAAACGTGATCTCTAGAAAACATGGTTTTGTCAAATAATGCAGAAGATGAACTATTCAATAAACAGAACTTGGGAAGTTACTTATCCATATGGAAAAAAACCAGAATTGGATTCTTATCCATACTAATCAATTCCAGATTGCTTTAAGATCTAAATGCGCAAGGCAAAACTTTAAGAAGAAAGTCTAGGGGACAATTCCTATGACCTCAGGGGAGGAAGGGATTTCTTTAAAGGACACAAAAAGTACATACCTAAAGGAAAACATCAATAAATTTCACTACATTAAAAATAAGAACTTCTGTTCAGAAAAACACACTATCCAGAAAATAAAGAGCTAAGTCACAGATTGGGAGATGATACGTGGCATGCATATAATTTGCAAATGATTAGGTTTAGAATATACAAAAAGCTCTGAAATAATTAGTAAGAAAAAAGCAATACAATAGAAAAAAGACTAAAAGCATAACCAAGCATTGCAGAGACAAGGAAACGAGTATTGTCAAGAAACATGAAAAGATGCCCAAGCTCATTAGACATTAGGGAAATACGAGTTTAGGACCCTAATAATATGCCAATTTACACCTACCGGTTGGCAAAAATGTTAAAGTCTGACAACACTAAGTGTCATTAGGGCTATGAAACAATGCAAGCTCTTACATAATGTTTGGGGGAAGTGTAAATTCATTTTGGAAAGCAACATGGCATTGTCTAGTCAAGTTCAGATGCACATAACTCACTACTCAGAATTTTTATTTCCATGTACCTCACCTAGATACTCTTGCACGTGTGTATCAAGAAATGTAGTAAATATTGTTGGCAGCAATCCTGCGTCCATCAAGAGGAGAATAGATTGATAATCTGTGGTTCATTAATACAATACATGACTGGGCACCAGAACCCGGAATTGGAGGCTGCAGTGTGATACGATCATGCCACTGCACTCCAGCCTGGGCAACAGAACAAGAACCTGTCTCCAAAACAAAATAAAAAACAAACAATGAAGTATGCTCTGGCAGCGAAAATGAATGAATGACAGCTATACTCAACAACATGGAATGACTCTCGCAGACGTAATGCGGAACAAACACATACAAGCTGTAAGAAAATGCATATGGTATAAATTCTCCACATGCAAAAATGCACATGGTACAAAAAGTACCATACATATGGCACTATTTTTCTAAAGTTAGCATGCAAAACTAGACCATACATTGTTTAGGACGGCATCCATCTGCGAGGAACCAATTTTTAAAAATGGGCAGAGGAATGATAAATACAAAATTCAAGGTAATTATTGCCTACCAATGGGAGAGAGAGAGAAGAGCTTGAGAAGATAGGGGGGAGCTTTCAAGAATTTGTAATGTCAGCAGATGGTGGCTACATGGATTTATTATTATAGCATTATTTATATCTCACACATAAGATGTTTTACATGGGTGGATGCTCTTAATTTTAAAAAGAATGTGATTAAATGTGGGATGAGAGAACCAATCATGATAGTGTTATTTCACTAGATATGTTAATATACCTGCTGCTTGCAGAAAACCAAGCAGGGACTGGTGAGGAGAAGCAGCTGGGGTTGCAAGAGTGATGGGTGTTCCTGATGCATGTCTGGGTCGTGTGGATGGTTGCTTTCATTAATATGCTAAGTGTGCTGGACTCAAGAAGAGAAGTGAAGAAAGTTAGATGGAGAGTTTGTATGAAGGAGGGAGAATCTGTGATTCACTAGTGAAGCTACCCTTGTGCAGACCACGGCTCATGGGGGACGCTGCCCCAGCCCCGAGGCAACTCCAGAGAGTTTGCTGGTCACCTTGTGGCTCCTCACAAGAACCCTGCTGCCATTCAACTTCCTCCTTGTCTCTCAACACCGCATCTTGTTTTGGGTGTAGACAACCTCTTGAGGTGGCTACATTTGGAGATTGCAGCCAGTCCACACCGGGACCCTGTCTCTGTGGACTTCTGTGGAACTTGAGCTTCTGACCTGGCTTGCTGCGGGCCAAGCCTTCAAAGATCCACCCCAGGGGTCCTGGGAGAAGGGTCACAACCAGAGGTCAAGATCAGCTTTGATCCTTGATCCTTGATGCTGGTTCCTCAGTTTGTCTTGTTTTCACTGGAACCTCAAATTCAGTACCAAAAGGCACCCTAGAAGGTCATCTGGGCAACTCTGTCTCTGGAGAGCAGCTCCAACAAACTTCTGTCTCTTTCCTCTCTGAAGTTTTCCTGTGACAGAGATGCCACTGATTCTCTCTGGAACATTTTTCCCCACGGATGAGACGTTCCTCTTGAAAAGCTTGAGGTGAAGTTGATAGAAAACATACTGCCCTGTTCACTCTGCAATGAGCTCCCCCATTTATGGAAGGAGACTGGGCACTGTGTAGCCAAAGCTTTAAAATAGCTTTAGCCCAGCGCAGTTTCCTAATAAAATCATCCTAAGTGAGCAGTTGGAAACTGTATGAAGATACACTTCCAAGGTTGCATAGACAAAAGAAGCATTAGAAATGAGCTTTGTGTCAACCTAGGGGAATGTCAATGTATAATGGTAAATAGAAGCAGTATAATACAGTGTGTTCATTAAAAAGAAACTTAGCTTGGGAGAATAATTAATGACATGGAGAGATAGTCTTAATAGTATAAACTATGAAAAAGAAAAGAAAATTGTAAAATAGTGTTAATCATATGTTGAGTCATACGTTTATCCTTAAGCATAGAAAAATATAGAAAAGATTTGGAAAGATATGTAGCAAGTTTTTTGTTGTTTTTTGTTTTGAAATAGAGTCTCACTCTGTCACGCAGGCTGGAACGCAGTGCCACATTCAAGGCCACCCCAGCATCAACCTGCTGGGCTCCAGCGATCCTTCCGCCTCAACCTTCCAAGTAGCGGGAACTACAGGTGCACACTACCACGCTCAGCTAATTTTTTTTTTTAATCATAGAGACAAGGTCTCACCAAGTTGCCTGGGCTGGTCCCGAACCCATGGGCTCAGGCAATCCACTCACCTTAGCCTCTCAAAGTGCTGGGGTTACAGGCTGAGCCACTGAGTCCAGTCAGCAAGATCTTAATAAGGTTATCTTTCATTTTGCATAGCTGCATTTTCAGGGGTTTCCGGTGAATATACAGTAGGTTTCGTTTTCATTTTTTAATTCCAAAATGGTGCATGAAGACATTCATGGTGAAATATTCCAACAAAACACAGAAGGCCAGCCTCATCTTCAGCCATACCCCCGCCCAAGATACCCCCGCCCTTTCCACAGTGGCCACTGCTATGAATCTCAAGTCATTCCTCTGAGCATTTTGCTCCCTCCCACTGCTCACCCCAGCCGAGGCACCCCGGCTCCCTCCCTGCTTGGCACGGATGCTTAGCCTCTTGCTGCCTTGGTCCCTGCCCAAGTAACTCCCTGTGTTAAGGGCCTCCTGCTTCCCAGCCTGGCCCCTGCTCATCTTCCAGGTCTTGGCTTGAGCACTGTGCGATCTAAAATGAGTTTTCTCCCTCTTTTCTAATTTTCCATCCTTGGCCTTTATAGCACTTATCAGAGCCGAAATTCAGGAGCGAACCTGTGTGTCATTTCAGCTCCATCTTCCCACCTGCCCAGCAGCCCACGTGGGAGGAACTCATCCATCTTGTTCTTCCCCATATCTCAGCACCAAACACAGACCATGCTCAGGGAGGACAGATGAAGGAAGGAAGGAAAGAATGGAATATCCCCAGAACACGGGCTCCAGGGCTGCCTGGGATCCAGGGAGAAAGTGGAGAGAAGTAAGGAGGTGCAGGGAGGGGGCGGGGAAGTCCTCCAACACGGAAGGAGGGCTCAGGGGAAGCCTCTCCAGGAAGGAGTCCTTGGAGGCAGCGAGGCAGAAATGGCAAGCGGATGAGCATGTAACCCTATCGCCAAATACTGACCTCAACTCTCAGCAGAAGCCTGGACTGCTCGGTGAGTGTGACCTCAAGAGTCAAAGGAAGTGACACCACTTGTGAGTCCACACGGGGGTGGAGAGAAGAGTACACTTTAGGAGGCCGAAGCGACTTGGAGAGGGATCTGGGCTGAGGGCACCACAGCTCCTTACCGTGGGGACTCACTGAAGGGCTTGGTGACTCCATTATTCTACCAGATTCACCACCTAAAACTTCAGGGGAAAAGAATATTAGAAAAACATCTCCTTAGGAGGAGCGGTGGGGGTGGGGCTACGAGGTATGCATGGAAGGAACCTGAGCTTTGGACTCAGGTAAGTTTGGGGTTCGAGTCCCGGGTCCTCCTCTGTCCTTCATTCCCTCATATGTAAAGTGGGCATGACAGCCACTGTTTACACCGGATGTTGGCAGATAACATGAGATAACAGAGCTCTAAAAGTACCCGTTGGCACGCTTTTGGTTCCCTCACAGAGGGTGGAGAAGAGAGAAGCCAGTACAAACAATAGGGACCTTGTGTGTTTGCGTGTGTGCAGGGCCAGCTTCCAGGACATGCGACCTGAAGGTCCTCGAGCTTGGCCAAAAGCTCTGCTGTCACCGTCTTGAAATTCTTAACTTTTGAACAAGAGACTTTGCATTTTCATTTGGTACTGGGCCCCGCAAATTAAGTTATATAGCCAGGTGTGTACATGTGTTTACATGTGTGTGTGTGTGTGCGTGCGTGTGTGTGTGTGCGTGTGTGTGTGTGAAAGGGAGAGAGATATGCTGCAACGAGTGCTCCATGAAGGGATATGACATGGCAACCACACCCCAGCCGGTACCCACCCCACGGTCGAGCCAACCCCACACACCAATAAACCGAGACTCTGCCTAACAATAGCCCCTCTCAATTCCAATCACCACCACCACCACCAACCCCTCCTAGCCTTGGGGCTGTTACCCAAACACCCCCGCACCCACAGGTCCAGGCCCAACACCCAGCCGCACCAGGTGTGGGCTCCCTGTGGATTTTCCCAAGGTCCTGTCCAGCTCTCAAGTGACTCCACCAGCCCCGGGCGGCTGCTTGCTGGGGTTTCTGTACACTGGGCGTGCGATCTGCTGGCTCCCACGGCGCTTCTGCACATCCCACGCCACGTCCCACACCCCTAGGCCGGAGGTGAGCTCCTTGAGGACAGGAGCTGGGCCGTCTTCATTTCTGCGTCCCTAAGGCCGGGTTCAGTGCTCAGTTGATGCTTGCTAAAGTAAGTAAGTCATTCCCCACACGTTTATCACCCAGTGGTAGAGACTGGTCACAAACAAGATGAACAGAAAATAAAGAAACACTAGGACATTTACAGACTGAGGAGGAATGTGAGCCTTGGAAGTCTTGGGTCCTTGCCCTGTGAGGCCGTGCCTTCCGCAGGCTGGGCTGCTTGCTGATGACAAGGGGGAAAGGCCTCTCTGGCTCAACTCCAAAACTGCTGCTCCTTGGGTCAGTGCTGCTGTCCTGCTGAAAAATAGGGCAGGCAGTGAAGTGGAGCGGAAGGGGACTTGATGGAGTCAGGGGACCTGGGTCCCGGTCCCATTCAGTTCAGCGACCTTGGGTGGGCCACGCCTCTCTCTGGACCTCCCTTGCGCATCAGTGTCAGACTAAGCTGGACCAGGACTGACTATCCAATTGGTAGCCGCTCGCTTCAGATGTGGCTAGTGACCCTCAGGAACTGAATTTGAAGTTTATTTATTATTAACTAAATTTAAAACCAGATACACAAGCCTCAGATTGGGAAATTTTTAAGTATGTTCAGAACAACTTGCTTATATGAATCTGCCTTTTTCGATTGTAAATCTGATCAAGTCTGAACGCAGATCAAATATTTCTGAGGAAAATTTAGCATTGGGACTGAGGTGAGCTATATGCATAAAAGTACAGATTTCAAAGATTTAATATGAAGCAAAGGTACATTTTTTTTTTTAATCCAGGTCTCATCCTGTCACCCGGGCAGTGGCACCCTCAACAGCTTACCTTAGCCTCAACCTTCTGGCTCAGGCAATTCTCCCTGCTCAGCCTCCTGAGTAACTGGGACTATGGGTGCACACCACCACACTCAGCTAATTTTTTTTGTAGAAGGGAGGTCTCATTATGTTGCCCAGGCTGATCTCAAACTCTTGGGTTCAAGCCATCCTTCCACCTCGCCTCCCAAAGTGCTGGGATTACAGGCATAGGTCACCAAGCCCGGCTAAAAAAAAGGTAAACTTTTCATCTTGATTACATATTGAAATGACAATATTTGAGATCTAACGTGTTAAATAAAATATTAATTCCACCCGTTTCTCCTTTTCATTCTAGTGTGGATACAAAAAAATTTAAAGTTACATATGTGATCCCATCCTACTTCTACCAGAAAGCACTAGATCAGGGACTCTCTCAAAGTACTTCTTCTTAAAATATTACTATATATAACATTATAAAATAATATTATATTTTATTGTAATCATAAAATACTATTGTTATTCAGATATTCTACAAATCGACCAGGAATCGTCGATTTCTGTGGATTTGCCTGCCTGGCATCATACCTCTCCTCACCCCATTATTATGATAGCACCTTGATTTTTCCAAAGAAAAATTATCTTTGTAGAATCTTCACTCCAGCTATCAGGATGGACATATGACTCAAGCCTGGCCAATTAAAGCACAGCACCCTCCTTTGGCTACCGTGATTGGTTCAGGAATAACACATGACCAGCAGGCAGAGCCAATGAGACTCCATTTGATTGAAATCTTGAAAGTGAGTCGAGCTTTTCCTCTGAGGTTGTTAGGGGGTAGGCTGGAGCCCTAGACCTGCCTGCTGCCATTTTTCTGAGAGAGCAGCCTACCTGAGAAGGAAGTTAGCACAGAGAAGGGGACAACAAAGAGTGAAGACAGAGATACCACCAGCCCCACTTTCTCCTCTTCTGGCATTTCACAAGCCCCTCTCACTTGCCACCGCACCCCGCCCTTTACATCCCGGGACCTGATACACTCCTCATCCTTCCAGCTTCAGCTGCCCTTGTCAAGGTCACCAGTGACCTCTATGTTGCCAAATCCAGGGGCCAGGGGTCTCCATCCAGCTCTTGGGCAACTTCTTGACAACATTCAATGCAATCGACTGTTCCTGCCCTCTTGAAACCTTTCTCTTTCTCTCAGCTTCCATGATACCTTGTTCCCCTTCTCCTACCCCACTGGCCACTCTTTCTCAGTCTCTTATCACATTCATTCATTCTTTATGTGTTCTCTCAACTGTATTTACTAAGAGCCTACTATGCGTCAAGCCTTATGCTATGCAGTAGGCAGTCAACAGAACAAAATCCCTGCCCTCATGGATTTACATCCTAAGGCAGGTTTTCTCTATGATTCTCCTCCTCTGCTTAACCTGGAAATGTTGTCATGTGCTGAGGCTCAACTAAGGACTTCATGTCTTTTCCATCTTATCCTGTCTTGTGGTTTTACATCCCATCTACGTGTAAATGACTTCCAGATATCTATCCTTAGCCCTGACACAGCTCCCTGAACTCCAGACTTATAGATTCCAACTGCCTACTTGCCATAACCACTGGGATAGCTACCAGTTATCTCAAGCTTAACGTGTTGAAAACAGAACTACTGATTTCCCCACTGCCAGTCTAAACCTGTCACCCTCCATCTCAGTCAATGGCACCACATCCACCCAATTGCTCAGGCCAAAACCCTAGAGTCATCCTGATTTAATCTGTTCTTCCCACCCTACTTCACATCCTTCAGTAAGTGCCGACAGCTCTGCCACCAAAACATACCATACCCTGGAATCGTCGCTTATGTCTGTTTCCCCTCCTACCACCCTGGTCCAGGCCACCACCATCACTCCCCAGACGACTATAATGACCTCTTAACTGGTTTCCCCTCTTCCACTCTTCCCTCTCACCCCATTCCTCATGCCATAGTCAGAGTGATCTTTTAAAATGTAAATCTAATCATGTCACTCCTCTCCTTTAAAACCCTCTGGTAAACAGCGTGGGAGAAGATGTTTGCAACATTTATAAAAGACAGTGGATTAGTAACTCGAATATATAAACAACTCCCACAAATCAATTAGGAAAAGGCAACCTTGCAGAAAAATGGGCAAGGGATATGAACGGACAATTCACAAGAGAAGAAATTCCAAGAACCAATAAATAGAAAATTACATGTTTAACCTCACTAGTAATCAGAGAAACACAAATGAAAACGAGTTACCATTTTATACACAAAACATTGTCAAAATGTTTTTTATTTATTTTTGTTTGTTTGTTTTGTTTTTTGAAATTTTTTTAAAAAATTTATTTTACTTTAAAGATGTGGAAAAACAGGGTAGCTCAAAAGAAGGCAATCTTCCTCAGAGCTCAGGAGTGGACTGCTGAGAGTTGAACCTGTATTTACTAAGAGACTACTATGCGTCAAACCTTATGCTATGCAGTAGGCAGTCAACAGAACAAAATCCCTGCCTTCATGGATTTACATCCTAAGGCAGGTTTTCTCTATGATTCTCCTCTGCTCAACCTGGAAATGTTTTCATGTGTTGAGGCTCAACTAAGGACTTCATGTCTTTTCCATCTTATCCAGTTTTCTATGAGGATTTTTCAGAGAAAGACAATAAACATTGACCAAGCAGCCAAAAAAAAAAAGATGTGGGGTACAATTCAGGGTTAGGTATTCAAATGTTCATTATGCAGGTACCCTTGTTGATGAGGTGTGACATTGTCAAAATTTTAAAAGACTGACTATATCAACAGTTGGCAAGGATATAAAGAGGTAAGAACTTTCAGATGCTGCTGGTGGGAATATAAGTTAGTATGACAGCTCTGAAGAGCCAAGTAGCAACTTCTCATAATGTTGGAAATGTGCACACTCTGCAACTGATTAATTCTCCATTTCACAATCAGTTGTAATCATAAAAAACAAGAAGCAACCTAAACATCTGTCAGTATGAGAATGGATGGATAAAATATGATGTGTGCATGCCATATGATTCTATATAGTAGTCAATAAAAAGAACTTAAAAAATTTAAATCTATGTCTACCAAACATTGTCAGATTAAAAAATAAAATGTAGGCCATAGAAAGACATGAGGCACACACTGTTTCCATTTGTGCAAATTTAAAATTCTAAAATTAAAAAGAAAAATGGCAAGGCATGGTGGCTCACACCTGTAATCCCAGCACTTTGGGAGGCTGAGGAGGGATGGTTGCTTGTGCCCAGGAGTTCAAGACCAGCCTGGGCAACACAGTGAGAGCTCGTCTCTATAAAAAAATCAAAAAAGTAGTCAGGCATGGTGGTGCATGCCTGTAGTCCCAGCTACTCCAGAGACTAAGGCAGAAGGATTGCTTGAGCCCAGGAGTTCAAGGCTGCAGTGAGCTGTGATCACACCACTGTACTCCAGCCTGGGTGCCAGAATGAGAACCTGTCAAGAAAAAAAAGAGAGAAAGGGAAGGGAAGGGAAGAAAGATGGTGCAAAATCCAAACTTCCTGCCCTGGACCACAAGGCCTGAGTGATCCAGCCCTTGCCCATCTCTCTAATTCCACCTTATCCTACTCTCCAAGTCCAGCCATGCTGGCCTTCTTTCAAACATTCTTTCAGCACCGCAGGTTCATGCCCATCATAGGGCCTGTTTGTGAACCTTAGTGCCTATGCTGGGCACTTAAACTTGATCTTCTCTCCTGAATTCCTAGACTAAGAAACATCCCCTAAGTCTGCACTTCTATGGCCTCCTGGCTTGGCTCTCTCAGTGGTTTTCCCGCTATGACTCAGAAACTCTCCTTCTGGGGTTCTCAAATGAATGTCTGCGGAATCGATAAACACCCTAAGATGATATGCACAATTTCACACGCATGTGTTTATTACATTTTCTAGGGTGAGGGTTTTTGGCTTGCATCATATTCTTAACGAGGTCTACGACACAAACACAAAAATCGTGTCTGTGACATTATTGTCTTCCTGTTGGGTTTTAACTTGACCAGCTCCTCCAGAGTGTAGGCTGCTTGAAGACTGGGAGCTGCAGTATCTACCATTGATTCCCAAAATGCTAGCACAGGGCCTGATGTGGAATAGGTGCATTTAAGTGAGATATTGAATGAACAAATGAGCAAATGAATGAATGAGTGAATAAATGCATGCTTTTGGAGCCTAGATATCAGGCCCATTCATATCACTCTCAGACCCCTTGGTGCCACAGAGATCAGAAACTGGGACAGGGAAAAGAAAGCTGGCCTCAGGCAAGGAAGGCTCAACGCTTGGCTCCTGAGAGACTTGCAGAGCCTTGGCCCGAGGGCCCCTGCTTGTTCAACCTGAGCCTGGGTGCTGCAGGTCCAGATCCGTTACAGGGTTTTCATTCTCAGCCCAGTGACTGCTGCACAAAGTTGCAGGGACAAGCCTTCCTCCTCCCTCTGCCTTGCCCCGGAAGAAAGACTGAAGGTGCGGCCTCTTCAGATGACTTTGGTGGCAGGGGTGTTGCAGCTGAGATCAGTGCAATCACCAAGCTCAGACAGCCCCATGGAAACCCCACAACAAGGCACCAAAACAGACCAAACCCATCCCAGGAAACTCAAGGGACGAGGAAGGTGCCTCCTTCCACAGCGACAGGAATCTAGAAATTCCGGTGGGGCCAACCAGGCTCAGGGTGCGGGACACTGGTCTCATTCCATATAAAGAAATCCCAAGCTCCAAGATGAGCCCTACTTTCCATGTGGCCAGAGTCCTTGTCCAAGACTGCAGGATCCCACCCATATCCTCCATGGACCAGAGGCCAGGGGCCGGGGGCAAGGAGCTGTTTCACCCAGACAGCGGTCCCTCAACCTTTTTGTTCACTCTCAAAATATACAGATGTATGTATCTAAAAGTTTCAGAGTAATAATGCTACCATGTACATTATAAAAATATGTTAATATGCAAAATAGAAATTTTGGGAGGGAAGGGGGGCAAGAATTGAAAAGCTACCTTTTGGGCTCCATGTTCATTATTTGGGTGATGGGATTGATAGAAGCCCAAACCTCACCATCACCCAACAGACCCATGTCACAAACCTGAATGTGTACTCTGAATCTAAAATAAAAATAAATAAAAGGAAATTTATGAGACCTTAAAAAGAAAGAAATTTTTGTCCAGGCATGGTGGCTCATGCCTATAATCCCAGCACTTTGGGAGGCTGAGGTGGAAAGATTGCTTGAGCCCAAGAGTTCAAGACCAGCCTGGGCAACGTAGCCAGGTGGCGTCTTTACAAAAAAGAAAAAAGAAAAGAAATTTTGGAAGGATGAGATTTTTAAAGATATATGCTTATGAAACAAACACTCATCTTGCATCACCCCCACCTCTCCGAGGCACACACCTCCCTGAGAAGTTCATGAATGAAGCCCAAGCAGGCTGGGGCCACAGGTATCACGAGGAGTATTTAAACTATTGTCTACCATGCATGAAGGTCTATCATGCACCAGGCTTTGCGCTACAAGACCTACATTTTAAAAAATTTAACCTTGAAATCTCTGTGAGCCCCATTTGAAAGGAGTAAACTGAGGCAGAAAAGGCCAAATGACTTGCAGAAGTCTTCTCAGCTAACAGGTAACAGAGCTTGTTGAGATTCAAATACAGGTCATCTGATTCCCATGACCTTCACCTCCACCCTAGAGCTGCCATTTATGAATCTTGTACATAGGGCTTCCTGTGATCATTACATTTAGTCCTCACAGTGACCCCGGCAGGAGAATCACCACCAATTTCCCCATGATAGATAAGTAGAGACTCAGAAAGTCTAAGTCATCTGCCCAAGGTCACACAGCAAGGAAAGAATGGCAGAGCCTGTCTAACTCCAGCACGTCCCCATGCTGGGAAATGTTTTCCCTAGCAGGACTGAGGGTTGGGCTGGTTTGGACACCCCCACCTTCTCCCCACCCCCTGCCCCAAGTCTAGGATGTAGTGAAGTCCTTGCTAGGTTGAATTTCTCAGACACAAACTAGCACCTAACAGCCTGAGCTTGATGAATAAAGATATGAATGAATGAATAAGTGAGTGAATAAATGAACTACAAATATAGAGATGAATGAATGGGTTTCTCCTGATCACATTCTCTCCTCTTGGAAAGAAAGTCTGATTCCCACCATTGGAAGCAAATATGGGTGCCCACCAAATGTTCTCCACAGGGTCTGGAGAACCCTTCTTTTTTTTTTTTTTTTTTGAGTCAGGGTCTCACTGTCACCCGCACTGGAGTACAGTGGCATGATCACAGCTCACCACAGCCTTGACCTCCTGGTTTCAGGTGACCCTTCTGCCTCAGTCTCCTGAATAACTGAGACTACAGGTGCACACCACCACTCCCAGCTACATTTTGGGTTTTTTTTTTTTTTTTTGTAGAGACAAGGTCTCACTATGTTGTCCAGGCTGGTCTCAAACTCCTGGGCTCAAACAATCTTCCCACCTCAGCCTCCCTAAGTGCTGAGATTACAGGAGTGAGCCACTGCCCCCAGCCACTGGAGAACCCTTCTATGATGTGGCACAGGATATGGGTGACCATGTGTGCTCCTGGAGAAACAATCCTGTTGTCTGCACAATAAGCAACCCTTAGTCTACAGAGTATGTTCTACATAGTCTTATGGATTTCTCTCTACAGCCATGGTGAGGCAGGTTGATGCGCCTGCAGCACAGAGAGGGGAATTGAGTTTTCCAAGGTCACACAGGAAATAAGTGGCAGAGTCGGAGGTTTCATCTGTTCTCTGCCAGCCTATCCCTGTGCATTGGAATCTGACCTTAAGCAGTCATGGTTCCTGGATGGGCTTGTTAGGGGTTTTTTCCAAATCCACAGGCCAGTGAGTCAGGAAGCAGTGTCCTAGTCCTCATTTAGAGGGAAATGAAATGGAGATAAACACACCACAAGGGATCTCAGACAGCATAACCAGAGAAGGCAGAGGGCTGTGTGACATGCCCCAGGCAGGGTCAGGTTTGGAACCAGGAAGAATCAAGGACATTCCTAGGGCTGGCAAAATGGACATAAGCCCAGTCGGAGGTAGCCCCGAGAACCTGGGGAGGTGGAATCAGCAATGGGCCCTGCCCCGTCCTCTCGCTCACTCCTCCTGGTGGGGCACAGTATCACTGGGGAAGCCAGATGCCAGATAATGAGCTGGGAGGGCAGAGCCTTTCTCTAGAAGGAGCATGGTGCTGCGGTGCCTGGGCCCTGCTGCCAGCCCAACATGGCCCGGCCCAGCCCGGCCCTCACCAGACAGCCAAACACAATGGCTCTCTCAGGCAGGCAGACAATTCAGCTCTTTCAAGCCAAGGGCAGCCAGGCTGGCATTCCCTGTACCTCTGTTTCTCTCTGTCTCCTGTAAGTGAATCACTCAGAATTAATGGCCCTGGGAACAATGAATGAGGAGCAGGTTTGAATTCTTCCTGAGCAGAGAGAAGGCGGGATCCTAAGAACACCTGTTCCACTGCTGATAGAGACCCGTGCAATGGATGCTGCAGGGTCTCGGATCCACACACCAGGGTGCCACAGAATCATCATGACCATGGTCTTCAGAACCATAGAAACTTAAGGCTCCAGCATCATGGATTGTTTGAGAGCCACAGATTGTTCTAATCACAGAGCCACAGAAAGCCTGTGTCCCAGAATCATTGACTACTAAAATCCCAGAATCACTGGTTCAAGGAACCACAAACTTCCAGAACCATCAATCATCAGTTGCCGAACTCAGCTCTTTAGAGCAGAAGAGAGACTTACAGATCATCCTGTCTGAGGTTTTATTTTGCCGCTGAGGAATCTGAATCAGTTGATCAAGGTCACAGAACCAGGGCTAGTACCCAGGCCTTCCCACTCCCCATCTTCAATCCACTTCTAGAGAAGATAGGCAAGGGCAGCGGTAGCCTCAGCTTCTGAATACTTGCCCTTCAGGGATTGGCCTGACCCACCCTCACCCCAATCCTGGAGGATCATCTGATGTTGTCAGGGCACCTATGGTCAAGCCCTTCCATTGTGTCAAGGTTGGAGGTTTTGTGGGCTCTAATGTCGGGATGATGTGTTTGGCAAGTCTGGGCAGGCCGGGATTATTTTACCCAACCCTCCAGTCCCCCGCCTAATAAGGAAGAATCGTGCACCCTTGTGATTTTACCGAGAGTCTGCCTGCTGGTGATCACACAGGGGAGAGAGTCAGTCCTCCTGGGTTTCAGCCTGGGATACCCATTGCCTCATCAGGGTCACTTCAGTTCACTGTCAAGCCACATGAGGAAAAATCCAGCCTCACTTTCCAAGGGCCTGTCACGTGCCAGGCTCAGGGAAGTTACTGAGACAAGAGAGACCCTATGGCCCCCTTTGAAGCCCCGTGCCCCACTTTGAGGTCTACCAAGAGAGTCACATATGTATATAATTACATGTCAGGGCAGAATGTGATGGTAATACTCACAGAAGAGACACAAATTGAGAAAGGCTTAAGAGAGAGGTAGCATTTTTTATTTATTTATTTATTTATTTGAGTTGGAGTCTCACTCTGTCGCCCAGACTGGAGTGCAGTGGCCGCTTCCAACCACTGCAGCCTCGACCTGCTGGGCTCCGGCAATCCTTCCACCTCAGCCTTCCTAGTAGCCGGAATTACAAGCATGCGCTACCACGTCCGGCTGAATTTTTGATTTATTGTAGAGATGAAGTCTCGCCAAGTTGCCCAGGCAGGTCTCAAACCCGCGGGCTCAGACAACCCACTCACCTCAGCCTCCCAAAGCGCAGGATTACAGGCTGAGCCACTGAGCCCGGCTGAGAGGTAGCATTTATAAAGAGTAATTTGAGAACTTTTCTATATATCAGTTCCTGACTTTTGCTTCTGGCTGTGATGGAGTAATAAGGACTGGACTTACCTTCACACCCTAAGCAACAAGAAAGCTGAACAAAATATATGAAATAACTGTTTTTGAATACTGAAAAACAGGTGTAGTTGGGTGTGACTCTCAAGAGAAGACAAACAAATGAGGGGAGTCCCATGATTGCCTTGGTTTTCTTCCTGGAGTTCTATCCCAGTCCACGGTTCAGGGCGAGGCATCCCAAGCATAACACAGTAATCTTGCTGAACTGGGGATATGGAGACTGGAGTTCAGGGATTCAGTAAGACTTTGCATGGCAAAGTTCCAGAAAGGAGGACACTGTGTAGAGAATGAACTCTAAAAGTCTGCATGGGATCTTTTCAAGTAGTTGCTAAGTACTAGGTCACACATGCATAGGACAAAACTATGAGACTGGGCAAAGAACAACTGGCAAGTTCCAAGATGAACAAGTCCCAGAGTTCGTACAGGACAGGAGATATTGCAACCACCCAGAGTGGTAAGAACACATTGAAAATCCTTTCAGTGGACACTCTATAGAACTTGTACCTTAGCAGTGAGCTAAGCTATTCTAGAGCAAGGGCCAGTCCAGACCGGACATATCAAAGCTTAAAAATAGGCTTCAAAGGGATCAAACTGATTTATAAGCAACCTAGGTGCCTGTTAAAACAAAGCCCAGAATTATTTAAAAGAAGACAACAAAACTGAGACACTCAACAATGTAACATTCATAATGTCTAGTATTCAGTCAAAAATTACTATATATGCCAAGAAGCAGGAAAATGTAACCCACAGAAGAAAAATTAGTCAATAGAAGTGTACCCAGAAGCCAGGCACAGTGGCTCATATTTATAATCCCAGCACTTTGGGAGGCTGAGATGAGAGGATTGCCTGAGCCCATGGGATCAAGACCAGCCCGGGCAGCTTGATGAGACCTCATTCTACAATAAACTGAAAAAATTAACCAGGCATGGTGGTGCATGCCTGCAGTTCTGGCTACTTGGAAGGCTGAGGCAAAAGGATTGCCTGAGCCCAGCAGTTTGAGGTTGCAGTGGCTGTGAGTATGCCACTGCACTCCAGCCTGGGTGACAGAGTGAGACACCAACTCAAAAAAAAAAAAGAAGGGTACCCAGAAATGACAGAGATGATGTAACTAGCAAACAAAAATATTAAAACAGTTATTATGACTATGTTGAAGGGTTTAAAGGAAAAGATAGTCTTGATGAGAGAAATAGAAGATATAAAACAAAGAATCAAGGGAAACCACTAAATGAAAAAAATATAATTCTAGGATGAAAAATTCAGTGGATGGAATTACCACTGCAGAAGAAAAGGTATAGCAGTAGAATTTATCTCAACTGAAGCACAGAGAGAAAAACAAAAAGCCTGGCAAAAAAAGTGAACAGAGCTTAGTGACTTGTGACAAGACATCAAATAGTCTAATATAGGGTAATTGAAGTTCAAGAAAGAGAAGGAAAATAGAGAGAAAGGAACAGAAAAAATATTCTAAGAAATAATGGCCGGGCTCGGTGGCTCAGCCTGTAATCCCACGCCTTTGGGAGGCTGAGGTGAGTGGATTGCCTGAGCCCATGGGTTCGAGACCCGCCTGGGCAACTTGGAGAGACCTCATCTCTACAATAAATCAAAAATTAGCCGGGCGTGGTAGAGCACGCCTGTAGTTCCAGCTACTGGAAGGCTGAGGCGGAAGGATCGCCGGAGCCCAGCAGGTCGAAGCTGCGGTGGCCAGGAGGGCCACTGCACTCCAGTCTGGATGACAGAGTGAGACTCCAATTCAAAAAAAAAAAAAGAAAAAAGAAATAATGACTGGAAATGTTCTAAATTTGATTTTTAAACCCACAGATCCAAGAAACTTAACAAACCCCAAGCAGATTAAACATTAAAATCTCACACCAAGGTATATCATAATCAAATTGCTAAAGCCAGTGATAGCAACAACAAAAAAAAGTAGACAGAAAAAAAAGTCACATGCAAAGAAAGAATGACTGAGCATGGTGGCTCATACCTGTAATCCCAGGACTTTGGGAGGCAAAGGTGAGAGGATTGCCTAAGACCAGCCTGGGCAACTTGGCAAGACCTTGTCTCTACAATAAATAAATAAACAATTAGCTGGGTGTGGTGTGGTAGCACACACCTGTAGTTCCAGTTACTTGGAAGTTTCAGGCAGGAGGAGGTCAAGGCTGTAGTAGCCACGAGCATGCCACTGCACTCCAAGCTGGGCAACAGAGCAAGACTCTCTGAAGAAAGAATGAAAGAAAGAAAAAAGAAAGAGGGAGGGAGGGAGGGAGGAGGAAGGGGAATGGAAGGGAAGGAAGGGAGAAAGAGAGAGAGAAAGAAAGAAATTCACAAACTTCTCATCAGAAACAATGTAAACCAGGCGACAATGGAATTTCTCTAAAATACTAAAAGAAAAAGCTGTCAACCTAGAGTTCTATACCCAGCAACCATACTCTTTAAACAAGAGAGAAATAAAGCCTTCTCCAGACAAATAAAAGCTAAGAGAATTTGTCACCAGTGGGCCTGCACTATAAAAACAAATAGTAAAGGAAGTTTTTCAAGTGAAAGGAAAATGATACTGGGTGAAAACTTGAATCAATACAAAGACCTAAAGAAAGCTAGCGATGGGGAATGTGAGTAGATAGAAATGTTTTCCCCTCATTTTTCAATTTATTTAAAATATAGTTGACTATTTAAAGCAAAAGCAGTAACAGCATATGGTGGGGTTTATATTGTATATAAAAGTAAAACATGGCACAACAATAGCACCAAAAGGACAGAATGGGGAATGGGCGTATACTCTCATAAATGCCTTACAGGATCTGCTGCAGTGGATTTGTATTATGTCAACTAAGCTAAGCTGGAACTACATCTCTTAGAACTCCTTTCCTTGTACAGTTTCAAATTCGCATGGGTCACTAGAGACATTTTGTACAACATTTGGAAGGTGGAGCAAAGCATTAGCTGCTTGCCTTTTTTTTTCCACTCAGAGAGCTGGCGCAGGGACACCAGGTGCAGCTGCAGCATACACATGCTGTTACCTAACTGCTGGGTCACCTCATTGTCATGAGGTAGCAGCTGGGCTCACAGCTCCCCCAGTTCTTGCTGGATTGTCCTTTAGCTTCTCTGACCCCTGGCGGTGTGTGTTTGGCTTCATGATAAAGGTCCTAGCTTCTCCCATAGGTCATTCCCATCACTGAAACTGGTGTTATAGAGGAGGTGAGGGACAACCTGTGAGTTCTAGTATGTCCCCAATCGTCTCCCACTTGAAGTCCATCTCCCCTTCCCAGTTGTATCCCAGGCACTGTCTATACACAAGCACCAGGCACACAAAAAATAACCTTGTATAGACTGTTTTGCCAATTCCGTATGATCATATGAGGTCAAATGCATGTAATAAATCCCTTCTTTTATATCACTCTCAGTAGTTATGTTTCTCTGATTGAACCTTGACTAACAAATATGTAAAGTGGCATTATATGTGAATATTATGTGATAAATTAAAGATGTATATTATTGACTTTAAAGCAACTACTTAAAAGAATAAAACAAAGAGTGAGAATAAAATTGAATGATTTTTTTTTTTTGAGTTGGAGTCTCACTCTCTCACTCAGACTGGAGCGCAGTGGCTGCTTCCGGCCACTGCAGTCTCGACCTACTGGGCTCCGGTGATCCTTCCGCCTCAGCCTTCCAAGTAGCTGGAACAACAGGCACACGCTACCACGCCCGGCTAATTTTTTAATTTATTGTAGAGATGAGGTCTCGCCAAGTTGCCCAGGCGGGTCTCGAACCCGCGGGCTCGGGCAATCCACTCACCTCGGCCTCCCAAAGCGTGGAATGATTTTTAAAGTAATTAATCAGGTCAGGCACAGTGGCTCAGCCTGTAATCCCAGCACTTTGGGAGACCGAGGCGAACCTGGGCAACTTGGTAAGCCCTCCTCACTACAATAAATCACAAAAACTAGCCAGGCGTGGTGGTGAGCATCTGTAGTTCCAGCTACTTGAAAGGCTGAAGTGGAAGGATTGCCTAAGCCCAGCAGGTAGAGGCTGCAGTGGTCATGAGCACGCCACTGCACTCTAGCCTGGGTGACAAGAGTGAGACTTTCAGCTTAAAAAAAAACAATCGAGAGGAGCCAAGCAAAAGGAAATTAAAGCACAAAGAAGAGAGTGAAGAAAAGATGCGAAAATATACACTAAGAAAACACTACTCATAAGAAAGCAGACAAAGTAGACATCAGAAGAAGGGTTATTACCAGAGATCAAGGAGGATATTTATTAATGAGAAAGGGATCAATTAATCAAGAAAATATCACACTCCTAAATATGTATGCATCTAATAGCAGAGATTCAAAACATCTGATGCAAAAACTGACACACCTAAAGAGAGAAACAGACAAATCCATACTTAAGAGTCTGAAATTGCAACCCTCTCGTCATTGATAGAACAGGAAGACAGAAAGTCGGCAAGGATACAGAAAACTTGAGTGCTGTCAATCAGCTTGACCTAAATGACAATTATAAAACACCCCACCCAACAACAGAGTACACATTATTTTCAAGGGCACACAGAACGTTCACCAAGATACACCAAAGGCTGGGCCATAAAACAGGTCTCAATGCATTTAAAAGGATTGGAGTCACTATGCTTCTTCTGGAGAAGAAAAAATAAATAAATAAGGGAATGACAAAATTCCTTTATCCCAGCTAAAGGATAGAAAAGATAAACTTTCTATAGAATATAAAGAAGTCATCTTTGCTGCGGAAGAGTGATAGCAATGGATTACTGCAGCATGTTTTAAGACCTAACTCCTTTCAAACCAAGACATGAATCAGAAGGGAATTCCAGGTCAAGAGAGCATGTCACTGGAGGTCTGGAGGACTTTCAAAGGGAGGTGTTGGCAATAGTGACTTGAGTCAAGAAACAGGCCTGTAACATAGCCAGTACCCTGAGATCCTGTGACAAATCCCACTCCGATACCTCCTCCTGGGTGCCCCATGCTCCACCAAAACCAAGTCCAGAGGGTATTTCCAGCCCCGCAGAGCTCCCACTTTTATTCCTCCTACCCAGAACTGTTGTTTCTGTCAAATGATCCATCTTGGTTAACAACACCATTCGGCGACTTGTGGGTACTTCCAACCCCTGCCTCTCCTCAGTTACCCAGCCCTGGGAGTCGATTAGTCACCCAGCCCTGGGGAGTCTTTCTCTCCTGTTGATCTTGCCAACCCAGCTTCTCTCCCCTCCTAATGCCACTGTCAGGTCCAAGTCTCCCCTCTCGTCTCACCTTCTTCTCCAAATGCCTCCTTACTCGCCCCAGCCCTTCAGCTGTGCTCTGCCTCCCACCATGCTCAGCCCTGCTTGCCAGTGGAGTCTTGACTTGGTTTTTCATGTTGTAAAAGCCACACAATAAGCCAGGTGCGATGGCTCATGCCTATAATCCCAGCATTTTGGGAGGCTGAGGTGAGAGGATTGCCTGAGCCCACGGGTTCAAGACCAGCCTGGGCAACTTGGCGAGGTCTCATCTCTACAGTAAATAAAAAAATTAGCCAGGCATGGTGGTACACACCTGTAGTTCTAGCTACTTGGAAGGTTGAGGCGGAAGGATCACCTGAGCCCAGCAGGTTGAGGCTGGGGTGGCCATGAGTGTGCCACTGCACTCCAGTCTGGGCAACAGAGTGAGATTCCTACTCAAATAAATAAATAAAAGTCACACAATAGTTCACATCTCATGTCAGAAAATATTTAATGCAGGTGAGCAAAACTCAAAATGAATTAACTAATCAATAGAAGTAAAAACAAATGTTAACCACTACCCAGCAATAACCACTGTTCACATTGTGGATAACCAGCCTGCCAGCCTTTTCCAAACATTCATTCATATTTTTTACAAAATACGATTGTTCTAGACTTACTGATGGGGTGACCCAGTTCACCTGGAACTGTCCTAGGTTTTGCCCTGAAGATTTTGCATTCCAGGAAAACACCGTCCTTGACAAACTGTCTTGCATTCCAGAAATTCCAAAGTCCTGGACAAACCCTGTTGGTTGGTCACTATGCAACTTTTCTGCATAACAACCTCTTTTGATGTTAATAATATGCAGTTAGAAGTTAGATATAGTTATATCAGCGCATAAAGTGTCCAAGTGTTTGCTTGTTTGTTTTAGAAGTAGGTTCTCACTCTGTCGCCCAGGCTGGAGTGCAGTGGCATAATCATAGCTCACTGTTACTTCGAACTCTTGGGGTTTAAGTGATCCTCTTGTCTCAGCCTCTTAAGTAGCTGGGACTACAGGCATGTGCTACCACACGCAACTAAATTTTTTTTTTTTTTTATGTTTTAGAGATGGGGTCTCACTATGCTTGCCTAGGTTGGGTTCAAACTGCTGACTTCAAGCGATCCTCCTGCCCTGGCCTCCCAAAGCACTGGGATGACAGGCACAGGCTACCACATCTGGCCTCCAAGTGGTCTTTTAAAGGTAATAAACTGCTTTCTTCCACTTACCATCCCCCGACACACCCACGGTATAGAGCAGTGAGTTTCATGGTGGAAGGAAGGGAGAAATACAGGGGGTGCACAGGAAAGCCATTGGCTCAAGGGAGAAAAAGCACCAGAACTTCCATTTATGTGTGTTCTTTGTCTCATGTTTTAAATTGTTCTATATTCGAGTGTCTTACAATGTACATGACATAGCTGTATGATAGTGCATGCATGCAATTTAGTTATAAATACATCTCCATATAATGGAGGCATTTTTGTTTATTTCCAACATGATCCTGAAAGTTGGAGACACTAGCCCAGCTGTTAAAATATTTACTCTTCAGCAGGCCTGGAATGTCCAGCCTAGGCAAGACTTTGCTCCCCCTTCCCCGCCCCCCCGCAGGCCATACCAAACCATGTCTGTTCCTAAATATCTGTCTTCTTGCCTTTGTACAAGTTGCCAGAGGTTCCCATCACCCCACTCCCTTCACCTCCTGGCTAACAAGACCCAGATCCAGGACTTCCTCTGCCAGAAAGGCTTTCTGGACACACTCCTTGTCTTGAGCCCATCCCATCCAGGCTGGGTGCCCCTCCTCTGCGTTTCCATAGCTCCCTGTGCCATGGATGCCACACACGTGACTTTGCAATTGCCTGTTTAGCCCTTCGTGACCTCCTCAAGGTCAGGGATTGCCCTTTGAGTCTGAGCCCTTGGTGGCTGCCCAGCCCCGTGTCTGTCACGTAGCTGTCTCTTAGTAAACATGGAAGAATAAACAAACAATGAGAGCAAACACGTATGTGGCACTGTGTCAACACCAGGCACTGTCACAAGCCCCTTACATACATTAGAGGCAGGTAGTTATGTAGCTTTCTCCCTTTACAGTTGAGAAAACAGAGAAGTCAGGGTACTTGCCAACATCCCATAACTAAGTGGCAGAGCCAGGATTTGAACCTAGGCAAACTGGCTTCAGAGTCCATGCCATCAAATCACTGTGCTATGATGCCCCTCAGCAACAGAATGAGGGAATAAAATGAGTGAGCGAATAGAGAGGAAGGAAGGAACAAATGAATGAACAAACATGGATGAGTAAATGAATAGCCAGTGACCGTCTCCAGGTTGCCTTGCAGTCATCAACCTACAGCACTGTCTGGAAGATCCCCCTGCCGTTTTCCATCACATGCCATTTTCAAGTTTTAGTTGCTGCTAGTGGAGATGCCAGAAGATTGGTTCCTTTTCCCTCCTCCCCGCTGTGCCAGCTCCAACGAAACCTTCCCGCCCTACAGGACACCTCCATTGCAGCTCACATCAGTGCTGTGGGATCATTGCATGTTAGAATTGGAAGTTACACTTGGCACCATCCAGTCTGAGCCCCCATTTTGGAGATGGGAAAAGGGAGGCCCAGAGAGACAAAGCAACTCCCCCTAGGTCACACAGCAAGATACTGGCGGAGTCGAGAGTGGGCCAGTGTCTGGTTTTCAATCTGTCTCTCTTTAACTAATCTGCCTCTGCTCACTGCTTAAGCATTGTCCATCAAAAGGTATTTGGGGCAAAAGGACAACAGGTGGGTTTGAGGATTTCTCAGATGCAGTGTTGATTTGAAAGGTCCTGGGGCCGGGTGCGGTGGCTCACGCCTATAATCCCAGTGCTTTGAGAGGCCGTGGTGAGAGGATTGCCTGAGCCCACGGGTTCGAGACCAGCCTGGGCAACTTGACGAGACCTCATCTCTGCAATAAATCAAAAAATTAGCCAGCCATGGTGGTGTGTGCCTGTAGTTCCAGTTGCTTGGAAGGCTGAGGCAGAAGGATCACCTGAGCCCAGCAGGTTGAGGCTGCGGTGACCGTGAGCATGCCACTGCACTCCAGACTGGGTGAGAAAGTGACTCCAACTTAAAAAAAAAAAGTCCTGAGAATAGGGAGGTGAGGAATTCAAGGTCAAAGCCCTGCAATTTCCTCCCCTTCGAGAAATAAATAACTGAAACCATCGCTGAGGACTCACCATGCACTGGGTGCTCCCTTGAATTAGCCACTTAATCCTGCAGCAGATAATAACTATCCTTGTTTTAGACATGAGCAAATTGGGGCCCAGAGAGGTAAGTAGAGTGACCAATGCATCCCAGTTTTCTTGGTACTGTCCTCATTTTAAAATTGAAAGTCCCGTGTCTCAGGAACCCCCTCAGTCCCAGGCAAACCCAGACAGCGGGCCCTCCTAGAGCTCACCCAAAGGACTGGGTCCAGAGACCTGAGCCCAGATCTGATGTGGACTCCTCTGCCCTGTTCCACCACAACCTCTCAGGGGGAAATAAACAGATAGACAAGCAAGGGGGCGGGGGAGTAGGCTGGATCAGGGTGGGCTCCGAGGGGCAGCTCTGAAATCAGGGCAGCCCTGGGTCACTGCAGCCAAGCTGTCTGGGAGGTAAAATGCGACTGGGTGTCATGCCAGGGCAGGACAGACAGGGTCTGTTCTTATTCTTCTCTCTTGAGAAGAGAGGTGTCTATTTACCGTGGTAACCCTGTTATCTCTGCCAGATCTCTGGTTTCTTGCCAGGCAGTGACAAGGAGTTTAAGGTCTGAGGCTCTAACCAAGCCAGTCTCCCTGGGACCCTGGCAGGCCCTCCTTCCTCCCTCAAAAGCCTGGTGGGGGCTGCAGGGGGGTGTCAGGCTCTGCGTGGAGGCTGCTGGGAGACTAAAACCCCCATGCTTGGACACTGGACTTTCCTGTTGTGGGAGGTGGGGGGAAGACTTGATGGTAGTTGACCACCTGCTCTCTACCGCGGTGGCCTCTTTAAACCTCCCCTCCCTGAAGCACTAGATAGGAATCCTCACCTCCACCTTACAGAACAGGAAGCTCAGGCCCTGAGAGGGGACATCCCTCAGTGAGGTCACACAGTTTGTCAGTGACTCAGGGTGTCCGGGACAGAGCTGTGTCCCCAACTCTCCCCGCCTCCCAAGCCTCTGCATGAGGCTGTAAAGTGATGACAGAGAGACTCTGTCCTTGTGTGTCTGGACTCTTGCTTCCCACACCACACCTGCCAGCACCTCTCCTGGCCTCCTGCACCCAGGTGACGGGGGGGGGGGGGGGGGGGGGGGGGGGGGGGGGGGGGGGGGGGGGGGGGGGGGGGGGGGGGGGGGGGGGGGGGGGGGGGGGG
>CAUYQG010060218.1:0-28494 GCA_963574415.1 Tarsius wallacei | reverse complement strand
ACAATAAATCAAAAAATTAGCCGGGCGTGGTAGCGCGCGCCTGTAGTTCCAGCTGCTTGGAAGGTTGAGGCGGAAGGATCGCCGGAGCCCAGCAGGTCGAGGTTGTGGTGGCCGGGAGCGGCCACTGCACTCCAGTCTGGGTGACAGAGTGAGACTCCAACTCAAAAAAAAAAAAAAAAATAATGGGCCATGCCAATCCATTCCTCGGAGATTTTCCTCCTTCACCTCTACCCAAAGAGCAGGAAGGCTGCCCTTACTTTGTTCCCATGTTGTACAGCCATGTATGACAGATGAGCGTAGACCCTCGACTAGTATATCTGGAGCCGTCATTGCGTCCCCCTGAAAGTGTCAAGGACATGAAAGGTACTCTGACCAGGGCAAGTGGCCCTGCTGAACCAAAGGGTGGAGGTTATATTTGGATAGTCAACGGTCAGTATTCGTGGGGAATTGGTTCCAGGACTCCCCCACAGAAACCAAACTCTATAGATGCTCAAGTTTCTGATGTAAAATGGTGTAGTATTTGCATTAAACCTATTGCAATACTCCCCTACACTTTAAATCATCTCCACTTATAATACCTAATACAATGTCAGTGCTGTGTAAATAGTTGTTATACTCTATTGTTTAGTGAGTAATGGCAAGAAGAAAAAAGTCTGTATGTGTTCAGTACTGACACATTCTTTTCCTGAATATTTTTGATCGGTGGTTGGTTAAAACCATGGATGCGGAACCCACAGATACAGAGGCCTGCCTGTATATCTATTCTGCAAGGCAGCTAGGCTAGAGGCATGTGTGATAACCTGTGCTCTTTCTATCTTGGCAATGAATCTGTGCTGCCCAGCTGAGAGCCAGGATTGGGTTTTAGATGTGCTCTGAATACCTGGGAATTTCCCTCCATTGCATGGCTTCAAGGAAAAGTCTTTTCTTTGACAAAGGCAAAAAAATTTCACCTGGATGAATAGGCAGGTAAGTACGTTGTTTAACAACTGTTTTGTGCTTTACCGTTAAAAAAAAAAAAAAAGCCACCCACGTACCATGCAATGTTCACAGAACACTTGCGAAACTCCAGGGTAGATTTTATTTTGCCAATCTTACAGATGAGGAGACTGAAACTCAGAGAAGTTAAGTAATTTCCCGCAAATCTCACAGTTCCAAGTTACAGAGCAAAGACTCAATCCCTTTTCTTCTGAGGGTACATCGAGTGGGTGTATTTTCCGCCACATACAGGGACCTAAGGAATATCAATTCCTCTGCATCAGGACGAGATGTGGTTCTTGAATCCCGCACCTGATTCTTATGGCAGTGTCCTAAGGACTGGGTCTTTAGCGCTGATGAAGGCCGGATTCCAGCTGCGAGCCATAGGAGATACCTGCAGGCGCTCTAGCCAACCTGGAGACCTAGAAAGAAAACCTGAGCATTCTTAACCTTTAAAAAGATCTTAGCCTGTGGACAGATAAATTAACTCCAGGGCTCTGGGGAGATTAAACCTTATTTTATGGTTTGCTTGTTAAAAACGCATAACTCCAAATCTCAACCAGAGATTGCAATTAAGATAGCACAGGGCTCAAGCTATATGAGAAGTATTATTTACTCCCGGCTCCCTACAAAGTCCAAAGCGACAATGGGCTTTTCCATTTCGTAACCTGCAGTCGATCTGAAGCCACCTGCCTTTGTACCTAAAATGCTTTAGGACACGTGCTTCCCTCCCAGCATAGCTGCCACGCAGTTCTGTTATCCTTTGTGGTTGCCCAAAGTAACCATAAAAACCCAAAGTTAAAACAAAGTTTCCAAGGCATTAATGTTCAAGAGACACCAAGAACATTTTTTACCATCTGCTTCTCTACTGTTCTCACCTGAGGGACCCTTTTTCTGTGTTCCCTTTTGAATGCCTGAAATGTGCAAGCTCCAAATAGCTCCCTGATTTCTAGCAAAGTTTCAGGAAAAGCCAGATCTCTCTGGAGCAGATCGCTTTCACTAAAATATAACCATGAGAGAACTACCTTGAGCCTTCTCAACCACTGCTATTAGAGATCGTCCACAGAGGGTCAAACAGATTTTTTTTTTCTCTCCGAAAGTTCTGTGAAAAGTTGGTTACTTTGTTCGATGACTGTCACCAAGAACGATTTAGGTTACCCTGTCTGGGATCCTCATTATCTCCCGAGATTAATGGTTCATTTTCCACCTTCTGTGTATATAGAAAGAGTACATAAGGAATGAGTCTTTCTCTCAGAAGTTTCATCTCAGGCACTGTGGTATAGTGGAGGTCTTTCTCAAAATATGGAGCATTTGATTAGATTCAGATTCCTGACTCCACTCAAGGGTCATTCAACCAAGCGATTCTTAAAGTCAGGTGAATTTGGAGATGCAGGTGTGGAAAAAACACTGACGTGTGCGCTCAAGAATTGGGTTTTAGATTAATCTTTACTACTTACTGGCTATCTGATCTTTTAAAAAATTTTGTTTTTATAGGAATGTGGGGTACAAGTGAGGATTAAATGTATAGGTAGACTGTATGCAGGTGAAGTTTGGGCTTCTAGCTGGTCCTCACTCCCCCTGGTAATGTTGCAATGCCTTGCTGGTTGTTAAATTCCTCCTTGCAAGGAAAGGGGCTGCTATGATGAAATGTGTCAGGCTTGTTCTAATTGCTTTGTAAGCATAAACCCTACAAAGTAGCCTCAAGGTCACAACGCCAGTTAGCGGTAGAGCCAAGATTCAAACTAAGATTGGCTGGACTCATGAGCTCAGACTTCCAACCGTTAGGCTGTCCGTAAAAGTGCTCTTAGTGCCACAATCTTACGAGTTGCTTACAGCCAAAGAAAAGAGCTCACACATTGTATGAGTAGACCTTCCACTGCAACTTGCTCCATCTCTGTCTTGGGTGAATCCCTCAGGTCCCGAATCACACAAAGACTCTGGACCAGCCCTGCATTTTTTTTTCCTGGTGATTATCCGAGGGCTGATTTGGCCAAACTTCTAAGTCTGTTGCCTAGCAAGTCCCAGCACATCTGGAGGCCTGCTGGTGTCTCAATTGCACAGCTGTCTACGGCAAAGATGCAGTCATCAGAAAGCTGCTGCCCAATGGAAATCCAGAGAGCAATCTTTATATGGATCAGCTCTTTATACCTTTGTGTGGATTTTGCTTCTCACTCACAAAGACAACGGAGCGAGTGAGCAGAGTTCATACTGAGATGTGAGTGGCTTTATAACCAGCATGAGGAAGATTTCCACAGAAAAACCTCTTCTTTCCTGGTGACAGACCTGAATTTTTGCTAAGGGGGAAAAAAAGCTCTCTCTTCGAGAGCATTTGTGTGGACCCAGGTGCTTTGAAATGGAGAAAAGCTAGAAGATTCCTCTGAGGCAAAGAGATACCGCCAAATAGTGCAGGCCCCAAATTTAGGTTTTGTAGACCTGCACATTAAAAAGTTTCCAAAAGCTTAAGGAGGCAGAGCCAATTTGAAGCTTTTCTTTTATTTCGTGCAACAGGGTAGAGGATATTGTTTTGGGGGTGGGGAAGATTGAAACCTGCAGTGAAAGTAAATGAAAAACCAAAATCTCTGCTGGAGGTGTAGATAAAAACCAGAAAATAAAAAAGAAAGCAAAACTGACCAGTCTTATTTAGCTCCCCAAGGAGAGAAGTGCTGCAGAAAAGAAGAAAGTGACAACAGTAAGCCCTGTGATCTTGTATTCTATTAATCAGGCCTCTCCGTAGCTGACAGTCTCCCAGACAAAGGCCATTGATGTTCAAAATGGCGACACAGGCACTGTAGGGTCCTGAAGTGGCTTCTGCATCAACAAAGACCAATGGAATTACGCTCAATGTTGAGCTTCAGAATGTCAAAACCGGATGAGAGCTTAGAAGTCTTCTGGTCCAGCCCCCTCATTTTGCAGTTGAGGAAACTGAGGCTCAGAGGTCATGAGGCTGGTTGGTATAAAACTGAGAACAAGACCCCAAGCTTCTAGATTCCACCTACTCTTTCCTATTGTACCATGCTGACAACCCAATGATAATAACTCTATTGCTATCGTTATTTTAACACGAGTAATCCGTGAGTCATACTAATAGGGTTACTTTTATTTGTCAGATTATTTGATCGAGTAGAGCTCATCAATGGCTCAATTAATGAATATATTAAATATATTAGCAGTGTCATCCCTTTGTGCTTGGTGTATGTCTTTTGTTACACTGCGCTTCCAATATGCAGTTCTCTTTAATGTGAAGGCCCAAAAGGTGATCCCGTGAGCTGGGAAGATAATTCTCTCTCCCTGGGTATTGTCAATGATATTGTCAATGACCTAATTTATTAATTTTACCTCCCTCCCAGTTTAGAAATCCAGACACCACCAGAGCTCTTCACGTTAGCTGTCAGTATTGTCATCCACATTTGTATCAATAATCCTGAGCTCTGACAACTTCCCTTATTTTTAGACCTAAATTCTGTTTTGTAATATAAATATCATACTCTAGGCAGGGCACCATAAAGCAATTATTGCACTTCCCAGGTGAGGTGAATTTCTTGGCCTCAACTCTTCAACACCTGAGATGTGCTCTAATCACTCAGAGACACTGGGACAGAAGATTATTATACTATTAGATAGCACAGAGAAAAAAAAAGACACCTGTTCCATTGGCAGATTGCCAAATCCTTCCCTCCCGAGGGAAGATGAAGGTGGAGCTGGCTGTAAGTGTATGTTATGGTACTGCAGAGCCCCATAACCAGGGAACCTATCTTAGTCGAGAACATGAGGACAGCCTTTCTGAATCTGTACCATGCTTTGCAATGTCAAATGTCCTTTCTTTGCATTGTTGCACTGAATCCCACACCGGCATTTTGGATTTCTGTATCTGGAAGTTTGGAATATCAGATGATGTCCTCTGTGATGCATTTTCAGTCTCCCGATGTATAGATGAGGAAACTGAGGATTGAGGAAGAGATGTAATTTAGATAGAGCTGGTATTCCAATTCAGACCTTTCTGCCCCCTCCACCTCTCATTATTCACTTAATTGGATTATTCCCCGCACCTCAGAAAATTAGGCCAGACAAAAAATGAGGTTCTGAGTTTCATTTATTCAATCTCTGATTAACATCAATAGAATGGCAGTGACACATAAAACACTCTGTCAGGTTCAGGAGCGCAGAGACAGTGAACTTATCCTCTAAGCTCAGAGGAGAATGTTTAACGTGAACTTCCATGATTATGAATGATTATGGATTCCAGGTGTGCATCTGAAAAATATCTTTCATGCAGGAAGTGGTAGAAGGCTTCAGAAGAAACACCCATGTCACAGTTGCCGGTCGGCCTCATCCAGGGGGGCAAATGCACCACCTTTCACCTTCCCCCCGCCCTCTATGTCCAGCTGCTCCCCCACAGCACCGCGTGGCCTGTCTTGCCACACGAATTCCACATTCGGTACTCAGTGCACACAGGCTCGCACAGTCTGTGGTTGGTCCTGTCCACACACATCACACTCTAGTTGATGGAACTGCCCTCCCTTCCTTCCTAGGCCAGGCCCTGGTTCACTAAGTCTGCACTGCGGGGATGGGGGGGGGAGCCACAAGCACCCCAGAACATCTGCCTGCCCCCAGGCTAAACTCCCACAACTCCCCAGCCTCTTCTCTCTGCATACTCAGCAATCACTCGAACCTCTGTGTCACACTTTCCCGGAGCTCCCGCTGACAAGTTTATCAAGTTGAGAGATGACACTGTCAACGGACATATAAAAAAAAGAGAGAGAGAAAGAAAGAAAAAGGGACAGAGGGGGAAAAAAGCCCGGGAGTCTCCCTCGGTGCTGCAAGGACATGTTCCCACACTCCCAAGGTCATGTGGGCAGGCTGGGAGAGGCAACCTTGTTCTTCCCCAGCAATGGATGCTTAAGTGGACCTCCTCCGTGGGTGCCTGGTGCAGCTCCCTCCTGTGCGCTCCCTGGCTGGGCCGGGGGTGGGAGAGCTTCGCGCTACAGGAGGAGATTGCTTGGTAAGACAATGGCTGAGCTGATAATGCCAGCAAAGTCATGACACCAGGGACCTCTTACAATTTTAAGATCCAATCATCTTTAAAATATTACCGTCTAAGGCGGATTTGAGCAGGGGCTATAGCAAACAATTGATCGTGGTATATTTACTGAGAGTGCAGGCACCCTGCTGAAATATTAATCTGGCTTGGGGAAGTGGGGAGGGGAGGGACTGAGAAGCATCAGGCTGCTTAAGTTCTTCCTAAAAATCTTTGTGACAAAATAAATTTAATTATGGGCATACAGATGCTATTATCTATCATCTATCTATCTCTGTCTATCTATCATCTATCTAGATCCTATTCTTTATAAAAATTCCAAGATTCAGCAAAACAGAAGAAACATGCAAAGAGTCATGCCTCTTTTCTTTCTTTCTTTTTTTTTTTTTTGAGTTGGGGTCCCACTCCGTCGCCCAGACTGGAGTTCAGTGGCAAGCTCAAGGCCACCCAGCCTTCACCTGCTGGGCTCTGGAGATGCTTCCGCCTCAGCCTCCAAACTACAGGTGCACGCCTGACTAATTTTTTTTTTAAATTGTAGAGATGAGGTCTCACCATGTTGCCCAGGCTTGTCTCGAACCCACTGCCTCTTTTCTTAAGCCTCTTAAGTTGAAGAACTCTCCCCCTCCCTCAGGGACTGAATATTCCAAAATAGTTGCCCAGGACCTCATATCCTGGGGCTTGGCCCCCCTCCCACTTTCTACAGCTACCCTGATATCAGTAACTTTCCTGTCACTCCCTGAAGGATTTGCAGGCTTGACTCAGTTTAGGGGGTGTGGCCTGGCCCCAGGAAATTCAGAGTGAGGGGGCCAGACTCTTGCATAATTATGAAGGCCTTGGAAGTGGACGGTGAGCTGAGGAAGGACAGAAGCCTCATACAATATCGAGCAATTTATCCTGCACACGTGTCTGCCAGAACGACATCAGTCCCCTACCTCCCCGTCCATGGAAGCATCAATACCATCGATAGAGCTGCTGCCCCCAGCATGAGCCTTTCAACACGGCCATGAGAAGAAGGACAAAGAAACAGCCTCTTTCCTGGCAGAGCAGAGCTTATTGCTTGCAGTTAATGTGAGGGTAGAGGGGAAGACCAGCCCTGCGGAAGGCTGAGAAATTCCAGGCACTGACAGGCAGGGCCACAGTCAGAGGAGCAAAGTGGAACTGAAGGCTCAGTGTGGACTGGACTGTCACAGACACTCTGCTGCAGGAAAGGCACATGTCTAGGGCCCAACGTAGCAGCTGAACACTGTCTCTGGGGGAGAAAGTCCCCCAGAGAAAACCCTGTTCATATTCCTAGCGAGAAGGACCGCTGGCATCTCTCTGGTTAGAAGCACTAATTGCTTTCTGAAGAGCTGTATGAGGATACTTGCAGTTCCAATTTCACATTTATTTTGGAGACACTGGTTCTCTGGTTCCTGAAAACTGCAGCTTGTTGCCTTCACATCTCTCTGTGCTTGTCCTTCACTTTGCCTGGAGTATCTGGCTTTGGGAAGGGTCTCTGCGGCCTCTGGTTCAGGTCTAGTGTCACCTGCTTGTGAAGCTTTGCCCGATCTGTCTTTGGCTGAGCTCCGCCTAGTTCCTTCTTGCATTTCCATAGCACAATGTGTAGATTTTCGCTACACAAATCATCACAATGAATCAGAACTTTTCTTGCCTGTCTCTTCCTCGAATTGTCAACTCCTGGAGGCTGGGGACCTTCTCTCTCTAAATCCCCAGTTCCTTGTGCAGTGCCTCACAAGTAGCTGGTGTTCAAACCATGCTGGATAAACAGAGCAGGGCCTCTCATCTTCCCTCACTCCATTGCCTGTAAGAAATGTTTTCTTCTCAGCTAAATGCATTAATCCATTAATCAACTTTGGATCAACGAACAAAATATTAACTTGACAGACAGAAGGAATAAGTTCAAAGGATCTATTGTACATCATGGTGACTGTACTTTAATGACAATATAGTATATACTTGAAGACTGCCAAGAGAGTAGTTTTTACATTTTCTTACCAGAAAAAATAAGTATGTGAAATAATGCATATGTTAATTAGCTTGATTTAGCCATTCCATTTAGCATTCTGTTGGTATACATATATCAAAACATTATGTTTTGACCATAAACATATATAATCTTTATTTGTCCATTACAAAGATAAAGCACATGTATAAAAATATTCACTTGAACCCTATGACCTCAGTAATAATCAGTCATTTCACACCTACAAAAGTGGTAATTACCTATGGTTCAACCCAATCTCTGACATGGATACCCACCCTCACAGAGGAAATAAGTAAAACTAGCATTTGTTGAACACAATTTTGTGCCAGATACTTTATGAACACTATCTCATTTGATTTGATACTCATTTAATGCTGGTTCAGGAGAAAAAGAAAAGACATCAGAGAAATAAAATAACCATTAAGATGGGTGGTACCATGGGACAGTGGGTTGGGGAAAGAGGATGAGTTGGTTGGTGAAGTCTTCATGACTGCTGGGCTTCAGTCAGCCTTGAAGGGACAGCTTCTTGAGGCAGCCTTGGTGAGTCAGGTGTCTCTCTCCTTTTACCCATGACACACTCACTCTGCTTACTTCCATTACAGCCTACCTCACACGGCATCTTTGCTGTTGGTTTGCTCATCTGTTGCCATCTTACACTTTGGGTTGGGCCCTCAAAAGCAAGGGTCATATTTCAGTCAGCTTTGTATCCCTCTGCCCAGAGTGACCTGAAAGGCACACTGCCATACCTGAATGTTTGCTGGTGGATGTAGTCAGAGAAGACCATGTAGGGAGTTCCAACAAGGAACTTAAGGGTTCCTTGGAGTCAGAGATGCACAAGTTCTCCAACTTCCTCACCAGGAGACTTACACACCTACAATGACTCGGCAGTGGAGGGCCCAGTAGGGCTGAGTCGAGCAGCAAGGATGACACATTCAAGAGGAGACTGCAGTTCCAGAAGGGTCAATGGACACATTCTTCTATTTCCTGTTTCTCTCTCTGGTCTGCATAATTTTTAGATAAATCCTAATGCCAGACCATACAATTGCCCTTCTGAACCAGAGGTGCATGATATACACATAATAGCAACTAGCATTTACTGAACACTCTAAGACAGGTATTATCATCCCATTTTATAGGTGAAGAAGTTATAGTCCTGGCCCAAGGTTACAAGCTAGAATTCCAGGTGCCTCTGATTCTAAAATTCATACTCCTAATCACTAAGCCTTATCATCACAGGATCCAGATTTCAGCTAGCCCCAATGTTCCAGAATGTCTGGAATTCAACACATTTGTCTGGAGTCTCTGGTGGCCAGGGAAGCAGTTCAAGGCCAGAAGTGCATAATGGAGTCGTCTCTGGTTTTGACACCCTGCTCCCCAACCACTGGGACCAGTCAGAAGAGATTTTTAGCTGTCTTGGCTCCTCACCAAATCCAGCCTGATGCCAGGTCTTGAAGCCCGTCATTCATCATTGCTATGAAGAATTAACTCACTGGGGTTGATTTATGAAGAACGGCAGCAGTTTTTGCCAACAGAGCCTGTGCTGTCCCCCATGACTTGACGTCTTGCCCCTCCCTGTCCCTGAAGAGCCCTCTCTGGCATTAAAGCTCATCTTGGATTTTAGGCGCTCACCGACTCATTGTAGATTTCAGCACATGCCCTCCTGACCCCCAGGATTCTGTGGTTTTTTTCTTCTTAATCTATAAGGAGGCGTATCTCCGAAGGGAAGGCAGAGTTTCACAAAGAGGAGATGGAGGTGGCAGAGAGAACAAACCCTGCATATGCTGAGAGCTCTATTCCACAATTTGAATGACAGTGAAGACACCTCTTGTCAAATTACTGCTTCAGTCAAACACTGCTAACTCTCACCAACATTGACAACAGAATGATTTCATTTAAACAAGAAAAGGTGAGAGAAGGGGGAAATTGAACCTTGGGCTATTAACAGGATTCCCATGTATTCCTATGGACTGTCCCAAAAGCTTTCCTGTTTGTGGCTGTGGGAGAGAAGGATCCAAATTCCCTACCCATGCCCAAACTATTCTTCTAATTAAAATAAAAGCCCTCTGGGGAAGCTGCCATGAGTCTGTCAGGCCACCCAGGAGCTGTGGAATGCCACTAGAATCGTTGAAAGTGGGGCTTCACCACTGCTCTCTTCTGACTCCCAGCCGGTGCTGCCCCTTACCTAGTCATGGGGCGGGCACAGAGCTCTCTGTGCCCCTGCACTGGAAGTTATAATTCAGCCAGAGTAGTGGGTCATGTGTTTTCAAGATGTCGGTGCTAACATAGGAGTGGAGAAACAGAAATCAGGGGTTGAGTCAAGGTCAGACCCTGGTGAGAGTAAGCATGCAACCAAATCAAATATGAATGAAAGAATGGATAGGGTAAGGCAAAACTAAAATTATAACCAGGATGGAAACAGCAGACGAGTCACCACCAAGGGTGAGCTGGAGAAACACTGGCAGGAGAAGAAATGTATGCTTGGTGCTGTTGGTCTGGGATGAAGAAGTAAAGATGAAGGAACTTAAGGCATATACTCAGCAACTCTGAGTGCAGGGACAGTATTGGGATATGACAGCTCTTTAAAGTTGCATGGGCCCCATCCCGTGGGTGTGCCTTCAGTAGATTTAAAGAGGGGTACCCAGAGCCCTATTCCTCCACAAAATACGCCATTTGGCCCTGGGTGAAGCAGCTTTTGCCTCATATTGAAATTTGTATTTTAATGATCATTGCTGACTCCACCAGACCTATCTGACTGGTTTATACATTTGGCCACCTGCAAAATTCTATTTCTAGATGACCTTCAATCTCTGTCTGACCAGTCTGGATTCTGGCCTCCTATCTATTTCTGACTTTAGGTTTTTGACTTGCTAAACTTGATTTCTAATTTCTTGCCTGTATTTATCTCTTAATTACTCTCTGCTCCTGGCTACAAATCAGCTCTTCTAACTCCAGTATCTTTCTGGTGATTCTTTCCTTACTACTGCCCTGGGTCCATAATGATCATTATAATTCACAAGTGAGTAGAAGCCATGTGATAGCATCCATTCATAGATGATGTATCATTTCTATAAATCCAAGTTCACCAGTAAGTACACCTTATCTTACAACTATAGACATTGGGGTTTGGGAGTGACTTCAAAAACACCTAACTTGATGCGCCCCCATTTGGTGTGCAAGTTCCCTCATTGTACTTATTATTTCAAAACAAAAAGAGCTGCCATTAGTTGACTCTCTGAACATTTTTCATATGTTATCTGCTTTAGTCCTGACATTAGTTCTGCGAGGCAGATATTGCTATCCTCATTTTATAGTTTAGGAAACAAAGTCTGTGCTTTGAGCCACTATCCCACATTGGCACCCCTTACCATTGGTCCTAAAGCTTCTGCTTGGATCTCTGCATCAGAGAAGAACTCACAACCTCTTGGGACATCCTGTTCTATCTTTGTACAGTTCTGATTTTTTGCAAAAGCATCTTTTTATGTCGTGCTGAAAACCCTCTCCTTATAATTTTCTCCCATTGCCCTGGTCTTACACCCTAGTAAGAGAATAAACCTAAATCCTTCCACCACATGACAGCTCTCCAAATGCCATGCCCTATATGTTTCTTTTGCAATTTGCAAAATATCCCTAAGTTCAACTTTTCCTCACATAACTGCTTTTGATGACACCTGATTGTTCCAATTTGCCTTTAGCTGTGGTACCCAGGGTAGGGCTCCAATAATTGTATTGTAAATACAAGTGATATGTTCTATTATATTTTCTGGGTACTACCATTTTTTTCCCCTCTCTTGCGCTAAATGTCACAGGCTAATCAAAAGACATATAAGACAAGGTCCTTGCCTACAATTAAAAATGTGTTGTTTTCTTGGATAAGAAACAGTGAGGTAGTATAGTAAGTAAGCTATTTATTGTATGGAATAGACTATAGATATGACAGAAAAACTAGTAAGAGGGAGAGTTGTCGGGAGCCATTGGGGAAGGCTTTGTGGAAGACTGGTGGCTTAACTTGGACTTCAGAGGTGGGAAGCTTTGGGAAGAGCAGAACAGAGGGGATCTGGGTGGTAAACTGCAGGAATGAATTGCAGGTTGCATGTTGAAAGTAAACAGCAGGATGGCTTTATGTGGGGAGGTTGGGGAAATGACGATGAGGAAGAGTGAAAGGTCAGGTAGGGATGAGGGTGGAGATGGGGAAATCTTGAAGACAGAGCTGAAGGATATATACGTGTGTGAACACAGAATCACTGAGAGAGAAGGATGTTATTTTAAGGGACTTGGTTCAGTCCAGGCTTTCATATATCTTACCTTCTCAGGCCCAATATCTCTCTGTAGGATGCCTATGCTGATTTCTATCACCATTCCAATATACTCCCAGCTGGTTTTTCTGTCTCTATGTCAATCAGAGCCAGTTCCTTTTGCTTTCCCTCTGCCTGAATCCCACTTTGCCTGGCAAGTGCTACAGTTCTGCACTTAGTCTCATCATTTCCTCCCTGGATTATTGTTCTGAGATACCTGCCAGCCTCCTGCCTCAACTCCTTCTCCCTCCACACATCTTCCAGGTACGGCACAAATCTAAGTTAGCACTTCCAGCTCAGTTTCGTCCATCCGCTCTCCATCCTCTCCAGAACAAAGTTCACCCTTCCTGCCTGCTTTCCCAGCCTCTTTTCCAGCCACTCCTTTTAGGCATCCTATGCTCAGCAGTACCAGAAACCTTTCAGTTGCTTCATCAAACCATATTCTCTTTCCCTTCTTGGCCTTTGTCTTTGGTGCTCATTCTACATGAAACACCCTTCCCCCTTACTCATCCTGTAATAGCATCCTTCAAGATTCAGCTTAGTGTGGCTTCTAGGAATACTTCACTGGCCTGCCCAAGCTGAATTGGGCGAACCTCCACTTCCAGATCATCTTGTGGCATGTCATAACTGCTCAGCATGTTGAGTATGACTATGTACCTACCACAGTGGGCAAGAGGCCATTGAAACCATCTAGACTATCTTGTCTTTATTGCAAAACCATCAGAGACTTACAGAATCCAAGCTAAAGAACCAGACTTGAAAAATAAACAGGAATAAAATGAAACACAGAAGCTTTTAGCTGCAGAACAACGGAAAGGCCATGCTATAGGTACACTCTGTTCTGCAGGTGGACACTACTGCAGGGATGGGCTTGACCTCCAAATGTTCCCACTGTGGTAAAGGGAATTCCCATCCACGGGGACACTTTAAATGAGGGAATCTCAGTCTTTCTATTTTCCCCAAATCTACTTTCTTAATTGGCATAATTAAAGTCTTCATTGAAGGAGGGTGTGGGCAAATTGACCCCTCCCCACCAGAATCCTGAGGCGTGGCTCCTTCTCAGCTGTGAACTATGAAAACTCAGGAAGCAAATCAACCTGCTCTGGAACTATACTCCGGACTTGCAGAGTAGTTCAGAGAAAGCTCGACAGGAAGCTGTCAGAGTAAACAACAAGATGATGCCTAATAAACAATTTCCAGCATTTTGCGACTGATAATAATTGCTCACTTAAGTGTCCCGAAGCTTTAATTCAGTAGGTCTGTAATCAATGGCAGTGTTTGCCCTGAGATAGGAGAAAACTGAGTGACAGAGAAAAATAGCAAGCTCTCGTGTGTTGCCAATCCTGGGAGTTGAAGAAAGAAGGAAACGACTGAAAGCCTTCTCTGTTTGCAAACGGATGGAGACAGAGAATGGAGGAACACTGGCTCTAGATTTTGCAGGTGAGCACAGAAAAAGACTAGGAATCTTAGAGATGGAATTCATTTATCAGTGGGGACTGGCTACCCTTCCTCGGTATTCAGATTCCCAAGCCCTCAACTGGTTTCTCAGTCAGCTGTCTGAGGCTAGGCTCAAAGCAGATCTCTTTCAGGGTTACGAGGTTTAAGATTTTTAAAAAAATTTTTTTAGTGTATAGTTGTGGGGTACAAGTGAGGATTAACTACCTAGGTAGGCTGCATGCAAATGAAGTTTGGGCTTCTAACTGACCCTTGGCAGTGGACTGGGTACCCTTTGTGTTGTTATGAGCCCCCACCCTCCTCCCTCCTTCCCTTACTTCTTCCCTCCCTCCCTCCCCTAGCAGTGCCCTGAGACTGATGATCCCACCCTTAACGCTAATTTCTAAGAGAATCCTAACATGGTAGGATCTTGCCTATGCAACTTCATTTGGTCCTTGCATTTGTAATTCCTCTGAATTCATTGACCCTGGTCTCCGTATACCTCTTAGATTCAAGTAATACGCAGTTTGCAACTGTGGATGAACTCTTTAATCATCTCCTCCCATCCCTTTAGAGCCCATGTACAATCTAGCTTTGGCATTCCCATCCTGAAGGGACTCCACCTTGCCAAGGCATGAGTTCACATCCACTATCATCCGTTGGCATTCAACACAGCCCCTGAGGGAAACCACTCTTTTTCAGTTAGGATGGTGCCCTGGCTTGTAATTTGTTCTGCCTCTGGACACCATGTGCTTATGCAGGCCTCGCACTCTCCTTAGGATGTAAGACTGCAATGGCCGTCCCAGAAACCACTCAACTAGCTTAGCACCAAACCCAAATTAAAGTTCACCAGTAGGTTTTCAAGAGGGATTGGGACCATTCCCTCTCCCCAGCTTCACAGTGGACAGAGAAGGAAGTTGCTCACATGGTGTGATTAGATGGTACCTGGTAGATCCACCTTATCCCCAAATTACTCTCTTAGAATGCTTAGAGTTCCTCTATCAGTCAAAGGGAGTCATGGTGTTGTGGGAGAGAGGAGACATAGGGTTTGAATTTTAAGGATTTGCTGTCTTTGATTCCTAGCTCTGTCCTGTCTGTCTGTTTTTGGGCAGATCATTAAGCTTTCTGGGCCCCAATTTATTGTGGGAAGTAAATAAAAATAACATAAAAGCTTTTTGAAAACCCTGAAGCTCTGTCTACATATTAATTATTGCTGCTTTTTATTTATACAGTTCGTGGAGACTTTTTACCCTCCAAAACCAAGTTTTAATTTCAAATACCCATGGAAGAGGTAAACTTTTATGTATATTGGCTGAAATCTTGGAGCTTAGAAGTTGAAAATAAGTGTCAGAGAAGGACATAGAGTAACAGTCTTAGAAAAATTTAGAAGCTACTAAATTTAGAAGCAGGTAACTCTTTGAGATTAAAAAATATGTATCTTGTGACCCCTTTCTGTGTTCAATATCCATCAGTGGTAAACCTAAGACATAGTGAGCCACCCATTTGCATACAAATTCTGTTGATTTACTTATCTAACAAATATCCCTCAAGAACCTAATTTGTGCCAGACTTTCTGCTGCTTTGCTGGGAATGCAAGGATGAACACATCTTCCTGGTCCCTGACCTCATCTTCCTGGTCCCTGACCTCACAGAGCCAGCAGTCCACAGGCAGAAACAGACATGTAACAAGCCAATTCCAATACAATGTGACAAGTGCTCTGATGAGCAAAGTGCCTTGTGTTATGGTACATATAAGAAAGCGCATGACCCAGACAAGCCAGGTCAGTGAAGACTTGCAAGAAGATGTGCTATCTAAGTGTTGGGGAGTGGAGCAGGCAGGGCAGGGTTGGGGAAGGATATAAGAGTATCCCAGGTACACTAAGTGGTATGGTGAGAGTCTGGAGAGGACCGAAATATGGTTTATTTGAGAAACTCAAAACAATTCAGTGCAAAACAAGCACGGAATGTGAGGGAGAGAAAATTGGAGAGGTAAATGGAATCTGCGTGAATCAGGATCTGTGTGCCATAGTAAGAAACTTGACCTTTAGGCAGGAAACAGTGGGTCACAGAGAGGTTTTTTTGTAGGAGGCTGGCATTCAGCATTGCGTGACTCATAGTGTATTAAAATCATTCTTGGTGTGACTGATCTCTCTGCCCGCCCAACCAGGCTGCGAGTTCCATGACAGCTGGATAATGTCATATTAATCACTGTATCCCAAGTGCCTAGTGTATAGTAGACATTACATTAATGTCAATGGAAATGAAGAAAGCTTATTGTCCCTTCTTTCCCTTCTCTAATTGCTCTTGGAATAACCTGGCATGAAATTAGAAAGGTGAAGCGAGAGTTCAGCGGAAGTCAGGAGGTGGCCTGCCTTTGTCTCTTCTAACTGACAGCCTACCTTCTTCTGTTTTCTCTCCTCTGGTTGCACAGAAGAGAAGAGTCTCGGGCTTCCCTAGGACATGCTTAGACAAAGGTTGGTAATGAAGTTTCTGCAGGTCACAAGGTCCTCAGTTAGTTCACGGTTACCATCTTGCCATACTCCCTCCTGTCCTGATGACACTTGGAGCTCATCAGGCTCTGCACACTTTCCTTCCAAGTGTGCACTCATTCTCAACACATTCTTTCTTGGCAGAACTTCCCTGGCAGCTACCAACCAGTAACCAGAATTTGCTCTTGAGGTGAAATCTCTTTGCCATACCGGAGCTAAATGAATCCCATCAAACTTTTCAGTGAGTCATATGACACAGAAGACATTTCATTCACCAACTTGCTTGGATGGTGTCTGTGAACTTTGTCATTGATAATGCTCATATTGTAATGCCGTGATGAGAGATTTTTCACATTAAAGCAATCGAGTTTCATGTGAAATTCTGACTTATGGCCTTGAGCAGCTAGTGTCAGAGCTGGACAGGTCACTTAAAATAATCACTTCCAGGCCTACACTTCAATATCTGAAGAAGTCAATATTTCATCTAACAATCTGTGTAGACACCATGAATAAACTGAGGAACAGCCAAAACTGAAGTGAAATTGGCTATAAGATTGCAATTGTGTCTAGATCATTCTATTTCTTTAAATTTTGCTTCTCTTTATATTACTCTTATTTATTAATATCGAATATTGATCTAATACAGATTCCTGTTTTAAGTAAAATCTAGTTCATTAGAAAAATGTCAAGCAATACTTGAATCTTGTGTACTCACCTCTGAGACTTTTAATGATAGGTGACAACATATAAACCCTAAACTTGCCAGCACTGTCAGGTGACAATGACCTGAATTGTAGTCATTGTCCCCAGGAAAATCTGATCAACTTGTAATCTTTATCTCTTTCTCTTTCTGGGTCTCTTATTTTCTGCCCGTCACTACTTTCCATAGTTAATAAACTACATCTCTATTTTGGCTCTCCAGTCTGTCCCTGTCTCTGAATATAAGCTTCTTTGTGTTGCTCTATTCTTTGCTAATATTTAGTCCGGTCCCTTGATCTTCCTGCCTTGACTGTATCCATCTCTCTCTATCTATACCTTCCCATGCCTGTGCTCCCCACCTCCTGGCTGCCCCTCCCTGAAAGGTAGAAATCCATTAAAGCTACTCTGCATGCTTTCCTCACACTGTTGCATCGCAAGCGTTGACTCCTTGCCGCTCTCACTAGAAATAGCTTTTGCCTTTTGTTGCCAAATCAGAATCTTCTCAGCAGTGAAAATGTGGCTTATGAAAGCAAGTGCCTTGTAATTAAATAAATGGGTAATTCCAGTGTTTTTATTTTTATTTTTCTACCCAAGGATTTTCTTAGTAACAGGAAGGAACAGATAACAATTCTTTAATTCCTATTGATAGAGAAGAGAAAATAAGTTAGTCTATATTTAGGTTTTATTTGGGTATTTGTGATAATTAATAAGAAGAGAAGGAAACATCTGTCCTAGAAATGCAGAAAGTGAGAGGGAACAAAGCAAAAAAAAAAGCTGCATCAGTTAAGACTGCTGGGAAAAGATAAGGTTGGCAAAAATGCTGGCTGAGTTATAGTTTGGAGAAGAGTTAAGGAAAATAAGAGTTTCATCAAATATATCAGAGAATAAAGTGGTCCTGAAGAGGCAGGCCCACAGATAAATGAGATGGTGATGAAGGATGATGATTATTATAAACTAATAGCTACCTTGAGGAGAGGAGGAGCCAGAAAAGAAAACACAGAGATTCCAAATCAGGACAAAACCATGGTCAGTCCAGTGAGGGGTCTCCATGGAGGGAAGGAGATTAGCCAGTGTATTTTGTGCACAGCTTACGATTGTTCTCCCGGGCCTCTGAGGCAGGAGGGAGATTGCAGAGGCTGTGCCTACGTAGGTGGCAACAAGGATGTGTCAGACAAACCTTAGAGTCCCAGACTCTCAGCAGGGGAGTCAGCAGGCAGAAGGAGCATCTGTGTACCTTGAGAGGATAGAGGGATCTGGAATGACACACCCGGAGAGTTCATCTCATGGCAGGGAAGATTGACGGCTAAATTGGTTCCTCCCTCCCTCCCTCCCTTCTTTCCTCCCTCCTTCCTTCCTTCCTTCCTTCCTTCCTTCCTTCCTTCCTTCCTTCCTTCCTTTCTTTCTTTCTTTCTTTCTTTCTTTCTTTCCTTCCTCTCTCTCATTCCTTCTTCCTTTCTTCCCTCTTTTCCTCTCCCTCCCTCCTTCATTCCTTTTTCTCTTCTTCCTTCTTTCTTTTCCTCCCCTCTCTCCCCACCTCTTTCTCCCTTTCTCTCTTTTTCTAGGTAGTACTTCTAAAGAAATATAACACAGTCTCTTGGTCTGTGATTTTTGGATATTCAGACCAATGTAGTTCCAAATGTTCATAGATTTGAAATTATTTTCATTGGTCCTATTTAGAGGCAGCAATAATAAATTAGTTCGTGGCAGTACAGAGCAAATGGCATCTACACAAAAAAAATTGCATGCTGCTTGGATGAGCTGACATTTTTTCTCTGGGAATAAGGGGTTAACCAACCTAAAAATAATTAAATCTCACATGTGTATGATATACTTTTTTTTTTTTCTCAAATGCTTTCATAATGTCTCAATATCATTATGTGATGCTTTGGTAGATACTACATTTATTTTTTCTAAAACTATACTATCATAAAATGTGAGGTAGATAATAAATGTTAGACTTTTGACATTCTCTGATTATTCAAACTGTTAAAAGCTTATTTTTTTAGATTCTCTCATAAGGTGCTTTCTGTGTCATATTTTTTTCTGTAGTTTTCAGCAGTTAAGTTTTTATCTAGCAAGATATCTAAAAACCTCATGCCTGATAAGAAGTAGAGTGTTGATTTTGTTAAATACTTATCTTTCATATTAAGTCATTATATTTACTTTACAGAGGTAGTATGATGTCATAAATGAATAGTGACATTGGAATCAGAACTCCCAAGTTCATATCAAAGCCCACCAATTTTACTTACCATGCAAACCTGGACAAGTCACATAATCTCTCTGGGTCTCAGTTTCCAATACTGTTAAAAAGAAGATTAAAATACTTCTGTGAGGATTAAATTGACTAATGAAAAATCCTATGCCTGGAATATAGTAAATGCTTAATAAATAATAATTATCATTGTTGCTTTTGATACAGCTTTATAACCTATTAAGTTCTATAACTACTAAACTTACTGATTTTTATGTGGAATTATAAAAAGTCATTTTCTCTTGGGATTTCCTTTACTTGTAAATGAAAACACCCAACTAAATAGCTTTTGTTCATTTACTCAGCAAACACTGAGCACTTCTCTTTACCGGGAACTGTTCTAGATGCTGAGGTTATAGTAGTAAAAAGGCAAAGTCTCTTGTTTTATGGTGCTTGCATTTCTAGTAGAGAGATAAAATAAAAAGAATGAACAAAAAGAGAATACCAGATTATCATAAGATACTTAAACAACCTAGTGTATAGAATGTTACTAAGGAATCAGAGATAACTTAGATTTGGGGGACAGAGAAGTCTTCTCTGAGGCAGTCAAATGATGAAAAGAAACCAGTCATGCAAACATTCTGGGCAGAGATGAGCAAATGCAAAAGCCTTAAGGCAGAGAACAAATTTGACAGTTTCAAGGAAAGAAGACTTAATTAAGGAAGAAGATGATTTGGAGAGATGGACAGGGGCCAGATCATAGAGTCTTGTGGACCATGATAAGAAGTCTGGATTTTATTAATTACTGTGGAAATTACTGTAGGAAATTAAACACAGGAGTGACATCTCATTCAAATTTTGAAAAGCATGTTCTATGTGCTGTGTGGAGATGGAGACTATATTATAGGCGGTCAACAGTAAGGGCAAGAGGACAAATTAGGAAGCTGTTGTGGTAGACTTGGGTGGAAAAAGAGGAAATGGAAAGAAGTAGACAAATGAGAGATTTATTTCTGAGGCAGAACCAGCAGGACTTGGTGATGGATTGGATGTTGCGGGTGCAAAATAGAGAGGAGTTAGGGTTGATTCTTAGGTTTCTGGCCTGAACCATTGAAAACACACAATTGGTGGTGCCATTGACTGAGTTGGAGAAGACTGGGTGGGAGATGGGAACTGAGAGGATGCAAAGGGGTGAGTGTTGTGCTAGACATGTCAGAACAAAATGACTGCCAGACAACCAAGAGGCATTGCTGAGCAGATAGCCAGATATATGGGTGTAGAGGTCAGGGCTAGAGTTACAAATTTACAAGTCATCAGCATCAGTGGTTTTTACAGCCATGGGACTAGATGAGATCGCCAAGAGAGTGAATAGATAAAGACAAGAAAAAGGTTTGGGACTGAACCTTGGAGATGCCAAGATTTAGAAGTCAATTCAAAGAGGATGACTTAGGAATGAAAGAAGATTTATTAGCCCAATAAACACCCCAGTTTTGGCAAGAGTGGGACTGACCTCAGGGACAACAAGACTCAAGGTCTACAATGCGACTGAAGCTCTGTCTGTGTTTCTTTGCCACTCTGGATTCTCATTTCCTCTCTGTCTCCCTTGATCTTTCCACTCAGCCTAATTCTATCTGCAGTCTTCATTACAGAATTTTTCTATTTGAAGGAAACAGCCATAGGCAGGTCGTCTGTATTCCACCCAAACAATGCAAAAGGAAGGGAAAAGTTTCCTCCCAACTTAAGTTTGAAAATCCTAAGAAAGATCACTGATTTGACCTGGCTTGAGTCACAAGCCCATCCTTGGAACCAATCACAGGCCAGGAGAACACAGTATCATAATGGATTGGCCCAGCCTGGTTGTGTGCTCCTTTAGGGTCTAGTATGGACTTTCTTACTAGAGGAGTATAGTGCATTTGCAGTTGTTTATGGATTCACTGAGCTAGGCAGTCTTTTTTAATTTGAGTCTACTTCCTAATTATAAATTTGATGTGTCTGTCTACATCTCCAAATATAGTATGGCATGATGGCTTGGGTTTTAGTTCTTCTTCTTGTTTGATATCTGTAATCAAGCTTAAATAAATAAATTTGCTCTGATCTAAAGTTGAGATTGATGTACTTAACAATTATGCTGGAAAGTAAAATGAGTCATAAGAAAAAGAATTGAAAAAAAAAAACAACAAAACAAAACCAAGAGGAAGAGGAACTTTCTGCAGACACTGAACCATCTAATTTCAGAGGTGATGTGTTCACAGAGAAGCCATGGTAAAGCTGGGCCTCCAGGTCCCCAGGGTCTTCCCTGCAGATCAGCATCTATCATGAAAGATCAGATGACTACTGCTATACCACCATGACTACCAAGGGCTCTTCCTCCTGTAATAGGCTAAGATAAGGTCAGAGGCAGGGGCCAGATAGCCCTTGCCAATTGTTCTGTAATGGATACCTTGCTATACACTCAGTAATTGCCTTTTGATTCTAGTCTGGTCCTGTTTTTATTTTTATTTTTCCCTCTGTGCAGAGAAAATTTATTTCTAAGCCCACACACTACAGAAAACTAAGAAAAAGTGGCAACCCAAATTTACTGACCAAAAAAAAAAAAAAAGAGGATGATAAGAATAGCACATTTCATAATGGTGACTTAGTTGGCCTATTTAAAATGCACATTTTAGTCCCTGTATTAGTCTGTTTGGGCTTCTATAACAAAATATCTTAGATAAGGTAACTTATAAACAACAAGAAATTTATTTCTCACAGTTCTGGAGCCTGGGAAGTCCAAGATCATGGTGCTAGTAGTGTCGGGCGAGGGCCCTTTTCCTCATAGTTGGTACCTTCTAGCTGTGTCATCAAAGATAGAAGGGGCAAACTGATTTCCTCATGCCTTTTACAAGGGTGCTGATCTTATTCATGAGAGCCCCACCCTCATGATCACGTCACCTTCCAAAGGTTTCATTTCTTAATACCATCACACTGGGGATTCGGTTTCAACATATGAACTATGGGGGGACAAAGCAGACCATAGCAATCCCTCTTTATAGCTATTCTACAAAAGGGCAATTTCAGGGGTGTTCAAAAGACTGTCTCTGCAATGCGCTCAACTACAGCCTGCAACCTCTAAGACTTCAGTCAGGCTATTAAAATGGACTCCCTAAGTCACCCCCAGAACATGGCCAAAGGAAACTCATCAAGTATCAGGGAAGATATCTGACCACTCCTATTCTCTACGCTCCCTGCTCAACTTCAAGGTAAAGAGAGTTGCTCTGGGATTTGCCAAGGTCTATGGTTTTGTCCCTTTATAACCTTCTACTCAGGAAGCCATGTTATCATCTCTGGCAAGATCCTAAGTTCTGGAGTATTGCCTTAAATGCAAGAAGATTAAGCCCTTGCTATCAAGAGTCTGAAGAGGGCAGCATCAATAGAACAATTAACTCAGCATTCATTGTGGGCTGGCTGTTCATTCTAAAGCAACCATGGTTATGAGGCTAGAGAATGATTTGGGTTTTTGTTCATTTTGGTTTTTGGTGCTGTTTCTTTTGTTTTTAGTGAGCACCGGGTGCTGTCACTTTTTATTTGCCCCTTAAAATGTGTGGTCGTAGAAAGAAATCTTCATTTTTGTCTACATAGTAGAATCAAGATACATAAAACTTATCTTGAGATTGGAGTCAGCAAGTTTCCATGTGGCTCTTCCTCCTTCCTTAACAAAGAGTTTAAATATTGTTGTGTCCTTGTAAAAAAAAAAAATGAGCCGGGCTCGGTGGCTCAGCCTGTAATCCCGCGCCTTTGGGAGGCTGAGGTGAGTGGATTGCCTGAGCCGCGGGTTCGAGACCCGTCTGGGCAAGCGAGACCTCATCTCTACAATAAATCAAAAAATTAGCTGGGCGTGGTAGCGTGTGTCTATAGTTCCAGCTACTTGGAAGGCTGAGGCGGAAGGATCAGTGGAGCCCAGCAGGTCGAGGCTGCGGTGGCCGGGAGCAGCCACTGCACTCCAGTCTGGGCAACAGAGCGAGAATCCAACTCAAAAAAAAAAAAAAAAAAAAAAATGCTCTGGATCCTGGGATGAGGATGGAGGAGGAAAACCCACGGAGAGAACCACAGATCTCAGCAAACTCCACACTCTTTAGCCTAGCTTCCGGGTCCATAGATGTTGAAGGAATTTGAAAATGTGAACTTCTGTATAAAACTGCCAAGGTACGTTTTCTCTTTAGAATGCGTTCCTATCCTCTCCGTTGAAGTGGAAACTTAAGTAACACATCTGTCTCATAGCTGCTGAGGAGAGAGTTGGATTAACACAATCAGAGCTGACTCCTTAGGCCCAAGATGAGATAAGCCTTTCTCAGTATGAGGGGTTTTTCCCACAGGATCCACAAATAACCTTGGGTTGTTTTTTGGGACCACAGAAAGTTTAAAAAGGGGTGGAGGGGACATCTTTTTCAAAAGCCTCACCACTGTGAACATGAAGAAGAGAATATATGCCAATACCAAATACCACAACCAGACTAGCGGTAAGGGAATGGGGAGAACTCCAACCAAACAAGATGGACAGAACTAGGCAAGCAGACAGGCAGTGTCAGGAAAGTCTCTAGGCAGATGCCAAGCCCCACTCCTGGGCTGGGATTCAGATAGTATTCCAATCCCTGCCCTGGGGACTGACAAGGGTATACCCTATTCATAAGGGTGCTAAGAGGAACACAAGGATATCAACAACAGCAGGCATCCTGGCCTCCAGGCTCTCAAACTGAGTGCACAAAGAAGGGCCAGGCTAGAAGGCATTGAGTTACAGCAGCCAGAAGCGAGGCCACAGAGTGAAGTGAGCTGAGGTTGCATTCTTCGTTTTTTCACCTATGTCCTCCATGACCTTGGAAAGGTCACTGTACTTCTCTAGGCTTCAGTGTTCTACTCTGTAAACTAAGGATAGTGATGTCTACCTTAGAGAACGGCTGGTAGAATTATATAAACTCTAACATGCTTAGCACAATGTGTGGCACATAGCAAACACTCAAAAAATGATAGCTGTGATTTTCACAAAAATAAGTAGAAGCCAGTTTAGTCAGAAGAAGGACACAACAAAAGAACCATATTATCCAGATTAGCTTTGAGAGCAAATTGATTTTTAATCGCACAGAGTTGAGTTTGAGCTTTTTAAATCCTTCCTGCCCCAGGCCAAGATTAGTCCTAGCGCCTGGGAGCAGAACTGAGTCCAGAGGTAATGAAGTGGCCCCAGCTGGGGACAAAAGAGGACAGCAGAGGCTGAGAGCCAGGCAGGGCCTGACAGTAGCTTCGCCATTTTGGTTGGTTCCAGGATCGCACCTGGAAAAGGGCTATCACTTGCTCTCACTTTTGTGCAGAGCATAGCTACAGAGAAAAATTACAATTCAAAGTAAGAGCTTTCCAATAATTAGAATTACTTTAAATGGAACAAGTGGCACTGGAAAGGGGTGAGCTCACTTTTCCAGAAGTGATCCAGCAAAAAAAGGACACACTGAGATTCTAACAGGAGAAAGCCGAGTTAGAAGATTGGGCTGGTTGACCTCCAAGGGACTGTCAAAGGTGAAGATGCTAAGGCGCCGTGCTCTGTTGGAATGATGCCAGCTTTTGAGTGAAAAGCTAAGAAATTGCCAGTGAAGTTTCAGGAATTAAACCTAGTCTGGTAGGTTTTGGTACCCTCGAGAGAGTCACCTTTTCCAGGGGTTAATAGAGATGGTGGCCCTTTTGCAGGGCTGTCGGCTTCCCAATCACCTGGTCTGCCTTCTGATCTTTGCAAAACATGGGATTGGTGGTGCTGGGAATGGGTGGGGGTGGAGGTGGTGGGATGTGGGGGGGAGGTGGCAAGAGAAAAGGAAATAGGAAAAAAATAGATGCATTTCGAAACCTGCAATTAGTTTGTACCATGCTATTTCCATAAAGCAGACCTCACACTTGAGATTTGAAAGGTAATCATCGGAGATATCAGAGCCTGGTTATAAATAGCCAAGCTCCCAGCCTTACGGCTATACCCTGGGGAAAGGGGCCAGGCAGGGAGGTGCCCTGTTGCGGATCTGGGGGTCAGGGTCACCCTTCCTCGACTCATCCTCATTAATGCCAACTCCCAGGACAGTGGCGTGTCTTGATAGCTATTTATGCCCCGATCGACCGTAATTGCAGTACTCATCACAGGAAAGCATGCTGCAGGAAGAGTAGCTACACTTGACCAAGCTGCTGTACCCACCCAGTGGTTATAATCAAAAAGGTGTAATCAAAGGTTCCACCCAGGGACTGCCATGAGATCCGCCCTCTACCATCTCCCTCATTCTAGGATCTGTTTGTTTGGGTCACTCTTCAGGTAGCTGGTCCCAGCTTACTCCTCATAAATCACGTAGTTCAACTCTCTGCCATGTCCCCAGGAGACCCGAGGAGGGACCAGGCAAGACTGGGTTTGCAAACAGAAGCTTGGGAATCTCCAAACACATGCCTCTTGGAACAGGCTCATACTCTGATGGCATCTGTAGGCTTTGGGCCTCTGCACTGGCTCTGTGGTTTCCTCACTCGAGCATGCACATTTATGTGCCTGTGTACACGTAGGGTGGGCCCCGTTTGAGTAAGTGAATTCTCAGGTACACCTAGCACAGTCCCTGGGCTCCACTGATAATGTATCTCACACATATGATGTGCAATTATCTGTCAAATGCTACAAATGTTGCGATGAATAAAACATATTTTAAAGTATGGCTTTTTGTCATTACATGGTTTCTTGATGAACCGATACTCAAAGAAAAACTACTTTGATGTGAGAGATTTCAAAGTATTTTTAGTATTCGAAAGAAGAAAAACATTGGGGACCACTGCTTTACTAAGCAAAAACCCACACGAAGCCATTAGGATGGGGCTATTTTTATGCTGAAGACATTTCAGAAACTTAATATAAAGATTACATGTGCTGCTTGCACAATTGACAAATAAAATGTGCTGAGAGATCCTTACCTTTTTCCTGAGTCTCACTCTATCTTTTTTTTGTTTGTTTTGAGTCAGAGTCTCACTCTGTCACCCAGTCTAGAGTACAGTAGCACAATCATGACTCACTGCAGCCTTGACCTCCTGGGCTCATGTGGCCCTTCCTCCTCAGCTTCCAGATTTGCCAGGACTGCAGATGTGTGCCACCATGCTTGGCTAAGTTTTTTTTAATTTTTGTGTAGAGATGAGGCCTTGCTCTGTCGCCCAGGCTAGTCTCGAACTCCTAGGCTCAAGCAATCCTCCAGCTTTGGCCTTGACTGTACCTCTCCCTCCCCAGCCCACCACACAGGAACAGGTACACAGTAGGTACTCAATCAGCATGTGTTGACTTGTTCCCTCCCTGAACCTCTGGCCAAGTTAGATTTCCAACTTTAGTTTTTCTGACTTTTCAGTGTAAACACTGGAAGCTACCCAGGTGAGATCAAGAGAGGTGTCAGCAAGAACCAGATTATGCCCCAAGGTCCCTGTCCTGAGCATTTCAGTGGTCTTCATGGTTTGTTGAGGGAGGCAAAAATGTGTGGGGTCTAGCTTAGGTTCCCTTTGTGTAAGTCATCCCTCTACTGGGAGGTATATTGCACAACGTATGGGCTTTGGAGCAGAGAAAGTTACATGCCCATCCAGGCTCTTTGTTATTAGCAGTAATTAACCTTAGGCGAATCACTTAGCCTTCATTGACTCATCTATAGAACACACCGCAGGCGAGGCATAGTATGTACCCAGTCATGGAAGTTCACTTCCCTTCTCCTGTATTGTTTGTCCAAAATGTGATGAGTCTTTTTGGTACTCCTAACCACCTTTGAACAGAAAGCATAGTCCTTACCCCAAAGACCGGTATACGCAATTGGGCGAGTGATACTCTCAGGGCCAGCGTCATGGATGTGTAGTCACTCAGTGCCCTGTGATCAGTAGGGCTCTGTCCTTGGTTTAAGGCTTTGCTGGTACTGTCTTGGGATTCTTAATTACTTTTAAACAAAGGGCCCCTCACTTTAATTTTGCACTGAGCCTCGAAAATTATGTAGCGAGTCCTGGATCTATACAAACACAACACACCTCAAGAACATACATGCAGTTGCCTGGTCAACATGACCCAATGACACGCTGGATTGTTGACGAAATACAATATTGAGAGAGTTTTCCTGGAGCTGATCAGAAGAGGAAGGCAAGGAATAAGGGAACTCAAAAATAATGAATCCAAAACAGCATTTCTTATGACTATTCCAAGCCAACAAAGAAAAGGGCCCTTCTGTTTCAGGTAGTCCTGGATCTGGGGGAATACTGGACCCTCTGAGAGAGCTGTCTGCAACCTGCTGCTATTTTCACAGGTTGGGTGTGCTCTCCCAGAATTGCTGGAACTCTTGGCTTGGAGAAGTGGCCTTCACAGTTTTATTCCAAGTGCTAAAAGCTCTGCAATACCTCGCTTGACTTTCAATTTCTCTAAAATTGTAAAAATCGATTAAATACATGCTTTCCAGTCCTTTCCACCTGACATGTGCACCTCTACCCCTGCTTTCTACCCAGGCTGTTTCCACATTATAAATGTGCCCATCCCCCCACCCCCACACACCCATGTTTAAATCCTGACTGCTTCTTACTAGCTGTGTGACTTTGAGCAAGTCATTCAACCTCTCTATGCCTCAGTTTTTTCATATTAAAAAAAAGTCGAAAATATCAGATTTAAAGACACACTGTGATAATTCTCTTACTGTTACTACACACTTTTTACCAAGAAAAACAGAGGCAAGAAACTGTTGGTCCTTAAACTGCGTGAAGTTCTGAAATGTAGAGATGATTGCTGATGTTTATAAGATATTGTATGTTCTTGCTGTGTAAATAAAATTGCTGGTATGAAATGACAAAAACAAAACCAAAAAAATGGGGCTAATAATAGAACCTAGCTCATAAGGTGGTTGTGAGAATTAAGGAAGTTAATACATATAGAGTGATTAGAATCATGCCTAACACGTAGTAAAGGCTCAATACATGTTAGTAATTATTATTATCAGCTCTCATCCCTACACAGCCCCATGGGACCTATCATCAGCCCCACAGTTTCTACTCTTGAAAACTCTCTCAGAGGTGCCCCTGTCGCTCCGTCCCCTTCAATCACTTCACCACAGGCCTCTGTCTTCTTTCTATTGAATTCTGCGGCACCCTCTACACCAAGCCCCGAGCTCCAATCTCACCCTCCCCAGACTCCTGGCATCACCCTTAGTGTGTAGTAGGTGCTCAGTATATGTTGAAAGAGTGAATGGATGCTGGATGCAGGAGAGCAGTCGAGTGGTAGCCCTAAAGGACACATCTGACCTCCTCCCTGGGTTCTGCTGAAATGCTTCAGGTCTCAGGGCAGAACCCACGCTCTCAACTGAGGCCTTTTTGCACCGGCCCCTGCCCCGCTCTTAAGCTTCCCTTCTCCC